>PVKM010009409.1:0-36932 GCA_004027735.1 Carollia perspicillata
AGGGAGAATATGCTGATATTTGAGAAAAATTATACCTGCCCATTGTAATCTATGAGAATTGGTAAATTGTTATTGAAGAGCATTGTCATTTTTAAATTTTTATCACTTTCTCGTTTTTTCGGTGTGATCTCATGTCTCTATGTCAGATCTTCTTATTACTTCTGGCATACACTGTCCCCTTTTCAAACTTCTGCTCCATTTCAAGCAGTCTGATGAGGTGAGAGACTATTGTGTGTTGCTCAAGTTTAGGTTGGTGACTTTCTCAACCAAGTCTACTTATTCATGACTCATGAAATGAGATACAGCTATATATGTGTATATTTCAAGCAGTATGTCAGACATTTTACTTGCCTGTGAGATATAGACAGTTGAATAAACCACTAAAGCTCTTTAGGCCTCAATTTTCACAACTATAGTAGGAACAGTAAGATGATAATTAGTTAATTAACGACAGCCATGATTTATCCAACAATGAGGAAGTGGGTGCTCCTTGTGTGCCCCAGGAACTTTACATGTATTATTTTTAAAGTGATGTGTCATACTTCTTTTCCTCATTATAATGTTAGAATATGTTCAATGTAAAAGAAAAATAAGAGAATAAAAGGAAAACTGTACAAATTTGCCTTTAGTGCCACCATCAAATAATCAACCTAAGAATTGTACGGTCTAGCTGTTGTTGGTTACTTGACGCTGTATATACTTTATACTTTTTGCTGCAAAGTGCACCCAGCATATGCTTTTGGTAATTCTCACATCAGCATGCAAGTATATGTTGTTTTTACAGTTTTATAGGTAAGCAAACATGAAGTTACGTGAATGGGAGAGCTACTTTGTCTGAATCAAAAGCTCTGTGATATGCTAGCTTCTCGGTATTTGTAAAAGAAGTATTCAAGGATGCATATTCCTCCCTGTAGCCAATCGATGTCTGCACTCAGAATGAGCTCCAAAATATTTCATTTATTTTTAAAAAGATTTTATTTATTTATTTTTAGAGAGCAGGGAAGGGAGGAAGAAAGAGGGAGAGAAACATCAAATGGTTGCCTCTTCTATGAGCCCTGACCTGGAATCGAACCAGTGACCTTTTGCTTTATGATATGACACCCAACCAACTGAGCCACACCACACCAGTCAGGGTCATAATGTTTCATTTCTTCTCCTATACACACCAACTTCCCAGCAAGGAGTCATCTGCATGGACGACAAGGTTTACCAAATGAAATGTCATCCATAATGACTGATTCTTCTGGTAAAACCCTTGTGTCACCCAGTGACCTCTTTACTTAAACAAGGTCTTCTTTCTAAATTGGCATTTTACCTGATAGTTGCTACTGAACTATTAGCAAATATTCTTATAGCAGAGCAAAAATTTCTTCAAAATCTAGAAGTGTCTTCTTCAAATAGGCCATGGTACCCTCTCCCCAGCATCTCCCTTCCCTGCTGGAGATGAGGTAACCTTACTTGCAATGATTATATCTTTTGTATCAAACTAAAAGGCAAAACAACCCTCTGTAGCAAAATAAAGTGACAAAGGTATTATTCTGTTTAGGAGCATTTAGTGACTTTTGCCCTATACTTTTAATGTTCTTGATTGCTTCCTGGTTTAACTTTTATTTTCTTTACTGGATGTTACTTCTATTCTCTGAAATTACAATCCTTATTCTCTAGCCAGAGATAAATCTAAGGCTCAGTTGTATCCCTAGTTTTTCTGAGCTGATAGGGAATCCACATGACAACTTAGAATCCTCCACAGCGGATACTCTGGATGTTTTGTACCCACAAATGGGTCAAGCATATTGTATTCAGTGTTCCATCAAGTCATGCCAAGTCCACGCTCTCATGGGTTTGGATTTCAAAAAAAAAGGGCTTGGAGGTTGTGCATTTCTTGGCATGTGGTATACCTCTTAGTGAAATGAACGACACTTTGCAGACCAAAAGCTGGCATGAAACATACCTTTGATTTCATCAGCAAGCATGCCATATGTCACAGAATTCTACTGCTTCCTCCCTGTTATTTCATCTCAGTGCCTCTTTCCTGCACATGGCTCTTGGTTGCAGTTAAGCAAAATGGATAGTATCGTCAATTGATGTAAATAACTTTAATTCAATTGGGTCTGAGTTAGTTATTTAATTATTACTAAATTAATTGTATTCTGAGTTTGATATTCTTTATGGGAGGCAATGTATTATAGTGAAAAGAACACTAGAATAAGAGTAATGAAACCTAGGTTCTTGTCCAAGGTCTGATACTGCCTTGCTATGACTTACAAATATTTGAGGCTCTGTTTTCTCATCTGAAAGTGGGAGTAATAATATCCCTCCCATGTGGTATGTCAGAGGGTTATAAATGTGTAAACTAATAATATTGTATGTGAAATTTAAATGTTTGAAAATGTCTACAAGTGCTTTGCAAAATACAGGCTATTAATATATACCTCCTAATGAATGGCCCACTAACAAGAACATACAATGAGGTAAAGATAGTCCAGTGAATAAACGGTGTTGCGAAAATCAAACAGACAGGCAAAAAAAAAAAAATGAAACTACACCACCTTCTTATACCATAAACAAGAATGAGCTCAAAATGGATTACAGACTTAAACCTTTGATTCAAAACCATAAAAATCCTAGAACAAAACATAGATAGTAAAATCTTGGATATTTCTTGTAGGAACATTTTTTCTGATAATGTCTCTTCAGGCAAGGGAAACAAAAGAAAAAATAAACAAATGAGACTACATCAAATTGAAAAGTTTTTGCGTAGCAAAGGAAAACATCAAAAAAAGAGAAGATGACCCACTGAATGGGAAAGCATATTCACCAATAATATACCTGATGAGGGGTTTATATCCAAAATTTACAAAGAATTTACAAACTCAACACCAATGCCCTGGCCAGGTGGCTCAGTTGATCGAAGCATTGTCCTGTACACTAAAAGGTGGTGGTTTTGATCCCTGGTCAAAGCACATACCTAGTTTGCAGGTTCAATCCCCTGTCAGGGCATGTATGGGAAGCAACTGATCGATGTTTCTCATGTCAATGTTTCTCTCTCCCTCCCTTCCCCTCTCTCTAAAATCAGTAAGCATATCCTCAGGTGAGAATTAAAAACAAAGCAATCCTTAACACCAATTAAAAAAAATTAGCAAAGGACCTAAATAGACTCTTTTCTAGAGAGGACATACAGATGGCCAATAGACATATGAAAAGATGCTAAACATCACTAATCATCACAGAAATGCAAACCATAAGCACAATGAGATACCATCTCACACCTCTCAGAATGGCCATCATCAATAAATCAACAAACAATAAGTGCTGGTGAGGATGTAGAGAAAGAGGAACCCTAGTGCTCTGTTAGTGGGAATGCTCATTGGTGCAGCCACTGTGGAAAGCAGTATGGAGATATCTCAAAAAATTAAAAATGGATCTGCCTTTTGACCCAGTGATCCCACTTCTGAGAATTTATCCAAAGAAACCCAAAACACTAATTCAAAAGAGTATATGCATCCCTGTGTTCGTTGCTGCATTATTTACAATCACCAAGATTTGGAAACATCATAAGTGTCCATCAGAAGATGAGTGAATAAAAAAGCTGTGGTACATGTATACAGTGGAATACCACTAGGCCATAAAAAGGAAGGAAATCTTACCTTTTGGGACAGCATGGATGGACCTGGAGAGTATTATGCTAAATGAAATAAGCCAGTCAGAGGAAGACAAATACCATATGATTGCTATTGTATTTGAAATCTAATTGACAACAAACAAAATAGAAATAGACTCTGAGATACAGAAATGGACTAACAGTTGTCAGAGGGGAGGAGGTAGGGGGTCTAGGTGAAAAAGGTGGAAGAATTAAGCAAAAAAAAAAAAGAACAAACAAGCTTCATATACAGACAACAGTATGGTATCTGTACGTGGTTACCATAGGCAAAGGGGGGTTTGAGGAAATAGGAGAGCATAAAGGATTATAAATGATGGAGACTTGGCTTTGGAACTGGTGAGCACACAACAATATACAGATGATACATTATAGAATTTTATCACTAAAATCTATATAATTTTATTAACTAATGTTACCCCAATAAATTCAATTTAAAAAGTAATACATATTTAATGTGGTGAACAGGGAAAATATAAAGGCAATAAAATCACACATACAGAAAATGCACAAATAAAAATATGTCTCATAATCACAACACAGAGATAATTGCCATTAGTACATGGTTGGGCAAAAGTAGGTTTATTGTTTAAATATGCAAAACACAGAATTTATTATTCTTATTTTTTTAAGATTTTATTTATTTTATGTTAAGACAGAGGGGAAGGGAGGTCGAAAGAAAGGGAGAGAAACAGCAATGTGTGAGAACTACATGGATCAGTTGCCTCTCACACACCCCCTACTGGGGTCCTGGCGCCCAACCCAGGCATGTGCCCTGACTAGGAATCAAACTGGTGACCCTTTGGTTTGCAGATTGGCACTCAATCCACCGAGCCACTCCAGTCAGGGCTATTCTTCTTATTTGTATTAATTATTGTATTATTTTCCATATGAACAACTGTAAGCCTACTTTTGCCCCACCCTGTGCTTTGATATATTTCCTTCTAGTTTTTAAATTTTGTTCAAATAATTGGTAATAGATCTTTATGTATAAGGCATATTGTTTTTCTGATTAAAAATTATTAAAGGGTAATTAAAGAGAATTTAATAGAAAGAGTTCTTTGCAATCACCCCTTCTTTTCATGAAACTAATTTTAACAATTTTCCATTATTAATTTCAGTTTTGTGTCCTACTGTTTCATTTAATATTGCATTCTAGTGTTTTCCCAAATTATTACCAGTTATTAAAAACTTTTTATTATCCAAAATCTTAAATATATAAAAGTAGAGAGTATAATTGAATGAACCTAATACTCATCCATCATATATCTTCAACAATTCAGAATGCATGGGCAATTTTGCTTCATCTGTCCCCCCACTCAATTCCCTTTCTTACCTCCCTAGATTTTTTGAAGTAATTCCAATATGTTATATAATTTTATTCATAAAAATTTAGTGTGTGCTTACAAGAAATGAAGAATCTTCTTCTACCTATAATTACATATTATACCTTAGAAAAAACAATAATTTTTAATATGATCAACTATGCTGTACATTTCCAAATTTCCCAGACTAGCTCACAAATGTATTTGTTTTCTCATTTCTTTCTTAAAATGTGAATTCTACAAAGGTGTACAATCACAGTTTATAGCTATATCACTTATATCTCTCTTTTCTTTTAAAGATTTTCTTTATTTATTTTTAGAGAGCGGGGAAGGAAAGGAGAAAGAGAGAGAGAAACATCAATGTGTGGTTGCCTCTCACGCACCTCCTACTGGGGACCTGGCCTGCAACCCAGGCATGTGTCCTGAGTGGAAATCGAACTGGTGACCCTTTGGTTCACAGCTTGCACTCAATCCACTGAGCTACACCAGCCAGGGCTCAGTTATATCTCTTTTAATCCCATTTCTCTTTCCACTTTTTTTCTTGCAATATATTTGTTGAAGAAACTGGATAATTGTTTCCTATAGAGTTTGCAGCCCTATTGCATTATTTGATGTTTCTCTGTCCTAGTACTTCTCATAAATTGGATGTTAGATCTAGACTATTACTGCTTAATAGAAATATAATGCAGGATGCAGAAATATTTGTTTAATTTTTGGGAGGCACATTAAAAAAGAAAAATAAACACATGAATTTAATTTTCACAATATATTTTACTTAACCCCATGTATCAAAATGTTATCAATATATAATGAATATTAAATTATTCATGAGACTCTTTTACATTGTTTTTCTTACATTAAGTCTTTGAAATCCTAAGTGAAATAGTGTGAATCCTTAATGTATAAGATTCCTATAAAGTTTTGATATTAAAAGGTCAGTGATTTGGGCAGGATTTTTGGTTGGGGCCTGGTAAGTATCTACAAATTCACTTTCAGAAAAACAACTATGATACATAAAGCTTGACAAGTAAGTTGTCAAAAACAACACTTTTAGCACCCTGGAAATCAATCAAAGGCCTACAATCTAAGAATCAGTTATTTTTGAATAAACTATTGGGCTTTTGGTAATAAAAGTGGGAACCTATAGTGTTTTGGCCTGGTGATGTTCATGCCCTCCCCACCCCCACACACAGGTTGGTCAATGCCCATGGTGGGGAAAGATGTAAGAATTGTGGCTGCACTGTCATGGCAGATGATGGTTCACGTGATATGGAGAGGTGCATGATGAGCACATCCAGTGACATGGTTGGTAGTAGTGACCATCTCGGTGAAGGTGGGCCAGTATGGTGGGCCAACAGTTCTGCTAACCTGAGGTTGTGAAAAATATATTCCTATATTTGACTGTGTACATGTACAGCAGTCAATGGAGGCTTGAGAGGACTCAGGCCAGTCACATACCATTAATCAACCCTGAGGCAATGCACAGAGGAGATATGAAAAAGCTCAATGGAAAATAAAAGTTATGGCAAACATAAAAATGTATGAACTTTGAATGTGTTCCGTTTCCCATACACAGATCTATTGGCAGGAGATAGAACCCTTAAAGACTCGAGGTGGTTGAGCACACCCTCTGTATAAACACTGACAACAAAACTACCAGGACACCGAGTTCACCCTTAGGAAACCAGATATATAACAAAAAATCCTGATATATAATCAAAAACATCCAATTTTCAACAAAAAATGCACTATACAAATAAATATGAGAGCATGACATATACTCAGTAAAAAAATAGTTGATTTAAACTGTCTCTGTCTCCTGATGTTGCAATTAGCAGACAGGTCTTGAAAGCAGCTATTATTAGTATGTTCAGAGAACAAAGGGAAGCAAAGACTTAATGGAAAGTGTAATGAAAATGAACAAACTAGTGGTTTTCAAGAAGGAAGTAGATATTATAAAAAGAACCAAATGGAAATTCTATGAGTGGAAAGTACAATACAATAACTGAAATTAAATCTTCACTGCAGGGACTCAACAGCAGATTCAGGTTGGCAGAATCAGTCTGGTAACCTGAAGATTGACCTACAAAAATTGTCCATTCTGAAGAATAGAGAAAACAAATCAAAGAAGAATGAACAGAGCCTCAGGGAAATGTGGGGCAACATATAAGAGGAACCTAGTGAGCAAAATAAACCTAGGAGCGAAATAGAACCAGAGGCATGGAAACAAGGAACAGACTGACAGGGACCAGATGGGAAGAGGCAGGGGGATAAAGGTGGAAAGAAGGGGAAGGGGCTAGTCAAGGAACATGTATGAACGACCCATGGATGTGGACAACAGAGTGGGGAATGACTGTGGGAGTGGAGGATGGGCTGGGCAGAGGAGGGCAAAGGGAGAAAAATTGGGACAACTATAATAGAATAACAGTAAAATATTTAATAATAAATAAAATCATGAAAGCAGGAAAAAAGGAATACTAACATATACATAATAACATGAATCCTAGAAGGAGAGGTGAAAAAGAAAGGAGAGAACATCCTGAACAAAAATATTTGTAGCCCCAGCTGGTGTGGCTCAGTGGATTGAGCACTAGCCTGTGAAACAAAGGGTCACTGGTTCGATTCCTAGTTCAGGGCACATGCCTGGGTTGTGGGCCAGGTCCCCAGTAGGGGGCATGTGAGAGGCAACCACACATTGATGTTTCCCTCCCTCTTTCTCCTTCCCTTCTCCTCTCTCTAAAAATAAATAAAATCTTTAAAAAATATTTTCAAATTTAACACATGTAAAAAGCACTTATATTCAGAAAAAAAGTGACTTGCAATACTGATACATGCTGCAACATGGATGAACAAGAGCGTTATAGAAGTGTTCTTGAAGAAGCCAGATGTAAAGACCACATATTATATCATTCCACAAGCAGAAAACATCCAAAATAGCCAAATCCATAGAGACAGAAAGTATATTACTGGCTGCCAAGGCCTGCAGGGAGGTTAAATTGGGAGTGACTACTTAATGTATGTGGGAATTATTTTTAGGGTGAAGAAAGTATTTTAAAACTCAATGGTGGTTGTGGTTTTATAACTCTATAAATGTACCTCAAATCTTTGAATTTAATATTTAAAAGGGGTGAATTGTATGTCATATAAATTATACATCATAAAGCTGTTTTATAAAGAAATAGTAAACAAACCAACACGAATAAAACAATATCAGTAATGTTGACTTCCTGAATTTTTTTCAAGACAATAGATAACCTCATTGATACATTTATGGTTGCAAAACTTATGAATTTACAACTATAGCTGTAAAACACTTTTTACCATTTACATGGTGTTTTCAGATATATTATTTTGTTGGAGTCATCTGCCAGCACTCTGAGAGAGAAGGGCATTTGGCCTTTATTATGCAAAGGAAAAGAAGTTAGCTGATTTATTAAATTTCATACAGTAAGTGACACAAGATGGGCCCAAACTCAGACTTACTGACTCCAAGTTCAGTGCCCTTTCCACTACATTATGCCAACTCTATTCTCTGTGGCGGCAAGCCACTTGTAATTACATTGTATTACTCCCTGTAGGTGAATATGGAAACTTAGATATTGGAAGCAGGAATCACAAAGGTGAAAATTACAGTGCAATCTGTGCTGTGTTCTACTGAGTATTTGTTGGTATAGAGGCTGAGGATCTAGTAAATTTCCTGTTTGCGGCCTGGAATGGTGCAGAGATGTGTATCTGACTGATTATGCATTGACCCAGCAACACCAAGTCAATTCAAATCTTCTTTCATCTGCTGTGTCCAGTAAATGCAAATTGTGGTAAGCCGGGGAAATTGTGTTGCAGACTGACATTTGATATCTTTGCAGAGAAGCCACGTTTTTATAGTTTGATTGGTTTCACTCATGGCAACTTAGGACCCTTCCACTCTGGTCTTAATTCCCTCTTTCCAGGGTATCTTGATGACATCCTTGCTCAAGAAGCTTATTTTCTTTGTTACATAAGCAAAGCATAATACCTTTCAGATGCTGTGTAACATCTAGAGGTTACTTGTTCTCCTTCTGAGCTGCAACCTAAAATCTTGCCTGAGTTTCCAACTCTGGTTCCATCTACAATACTTCTTTGACTCTTATTATCAGAGAATCTGCGACCCTTGTATAGCAAAGAGAGGTTAGGAGTACAGGCTCTGGAGCTGAACCTTTTGGATTTGAATTCTAGCTCCACTAGCTGCATGATCTTGGTGAAATTACTTAACCTTTCTGAGCCTCTGTTTTTCCATTTCTAAAATGAGGAAAACATCCTATTTAAAATTTTCAAGGATAAATTCTAATTATGGATGCAACAGTCTTAAAAGAGTGCCTGAATCTTCTTTCTAGTCCTTTTACTTTTGATTATTATTACTAGTAACAGTAATAATATTATTATTTAAGCAAGTTAACAACTTGAATTTGTACTAGGGGCCTTCCTGTGGTACTTGGTTTTTAAAACTTCAATCATATTGCTTTTCATGTGCTGGTAATAACAGCCTTGTGAGGTTCATGGGATTGATGACATTAGGGTTTCCCCCCACTTTATAGATAAGGAAATGTTGGCACACTGCTATGTCATAAACCTGTGTCTAGAACTTATATTTTTAGGATTCTATCATAGGGCTCTTTGTAATATAAACTGTTGACTGTTGTCTAGTAAACTTTTATAAAGACAAGGAAAAAAATTAGCACACACCTCTCTAATCAATTACAATATTAACCCCTATTTTTATCTCTGCAATTAAGTCTCTTAAGGGTCTACTTCTTTGTAGGATGTGTTAATTTGATTAGCTCCTTTTCCATCTAATATTTAAGATAATTGAAAGTGAGTTTCATGCAGTAAGTGGTAAAAATAGTTCTGTTCCCAGCTGTTATACATGAAACTTGAGAGGATTACAGGTAAAGTCCAGATTTACTGAACTAATGGGGAAAATAGATGGCAATCGAGAGCTCTGCTTATACTTGTTATTTGCAAGCTACAAGAAAGTGATATCTCTGGTTGTTCAGTACCATATTTAAAGCCTATAACTTTTGAAGATAGTATATTAAATTTGATGCTACAATTTGGATAAGTATGTTAATGCTAAAATTACTATGAAATTTACAAAACCCTAGTGGAATTCATTGTAAGAAAGATGAATTGAATATGATTGTTTACTTGGGGAAATAAGCAGCTATTGTTCTTCTCCAAAGAGTAAAAATGCTTTTTATACATTAAGTTACCTTCAATTTTCTTGAAGATTGTTCCCCATATTAACTGTTTAGCTCATTTACATAATCTATCTCAAAGGGTATTGAGAAGTTGTAAGAGAAAGATAATTTGAAATTACTTTAGGAAGTTGTTTCAGTTCCAAAAGAAATTGGTATTATAGAGATACATGTCACTGCAAGGCAGAGATATAGTATTATTTTCAAATAACTCTGGGATAGAGATGTTGTAGGTACTTAGACACTTAAAAAAGCCCTGTCTCAATGAATTTGAAATATGAACCAGAGATTGTGGGCCCTCATTTTGGCATGCACTAAGCCATTTGTCTAATAGATATTATGAAATACTCAATACCTTTAAAATTATGATATATATAATTTCAGTCCCCAAGAACTTTGTCCAGACTTGTTTGTGCGTGTGTGTGGTGAATAGGAACTTTTAGAGTCCAGATCCCTAAGCAACACTGGCAAACACTAAATGAGAGTAAAAGTCCAAAATAATTGGTCTAGAGTTCCGGCTGTTGATTTTTCTTTTAAAAACATCTTCCTGGTTAGAATTTCTTTATCAAGTCTGGTGACACCACCACCTTTTCTGTTCATTATTATCTCTCTCCACATCAGCATCAGTATTTATAAAAAAATATTTAGAGTTTTTATCCAAAAATAATGAGGAAAAAAGATACAAACAGCTGGATAAAAAAAAAGAGTATCTACAGAAAAAGGTGTGAGATTAATTAATCATCACTATTAATAGTTGTGAAATTAAGTGACTTCCATGTTTCTCTTTCAAAATTGCCTGAAGGGCCATGAGCACTTCTTCAGCTGTTCACACAACTGAGTCAAATCAGGTTTGGAGGGTTATTTTTCCAGGAGGGACCTTTTATCCTCCCACATTAATATTTTAAAAAATGCCAATAGAATGATCAGCTTAAACCACAGTTGGCAAACACAAGGCCCATGAGCCGAATCTGGCCCTCCACCTTGTTTTATCCGGCCTGGCACCCTGTTTCTAACAGACAGCTGCGCCGAGCTCTCACTTAACTGTTAAGGAGTAGTTACATTCATACAGTCCTAACATTACGTTTGGCCCTTTGAGGGCAACTGGGAGGCAGACATGGCCCCCGGTGAAAATGAGTTTGACACCCCTGGCTTAAACAAATACGTGTGGACCAATGTAAGTAAGCAGAATTTCACCTCTTGAGCGTGTTCTCTTCCATATAGTGAATATCTTTGTGCCACAAAAGCAGTCTACTTTGAAAGTCATCATTTCCTAGATAAGAACTTTCATATGCAATACATAAAATCCTCAGATTATCTGCTGAAACATGATGATTTATTTCTTTTTATTTACTAAAATGTTGTGGTAGTCATGAGACCAACATAACTGGCCATTTCAATGACAAAATCAAACTCGTACCTTAGGCTTTATGTACCTATCTAGGTTCTCATCACACAAAAATTGATTTTTTTAAATAGTAAGATTGATTCAACCTACAGTTTATTTGGGATTTAATTCAATGAAGTCCATCAAAAAGCTGATGAATAATTAGATACTAACAAATTATTTTCAGAAAAACTCTCGATTTTACTGTTTATCCTATTTTTCTAAGGCAACTGATTTATGTCTGGGCAGAGATCCTGCTTTCTTCTTAGTATAACGTCCATTCATCTAAAAAGGGCAAAAATAAAAAGGGCAAACAACAAGCTATGAAAGATACTTTCAGCAAATACTATAGGCTCGATTTGCTTGTTATATTACACCAGCATAGTTTAATTTTTTAAAAGCTTAACTAATATCTCCAGTAGATAAATGCACAAAAGCTATAAATAGGCAGTCCACAAAAAAGGAACTAGAACTAGAAAACACATGTAGGGACAATATTCAGCCTCACTAAAAATCAAGAAGTGCAACTAAAAGAAGATTTCTTTAATTTACTGTTTTTAAATAGTCATTAGAACATAATACACAAAGTTTCCAAGGGTGCAGTGAGAGAAGAGTGTTCCCACACATTGCTCATAGCTTACAGCAGTGTAAGTCTACCCTAAAGCCCCCAAATGTTCAAACCTTTTAGCTCATTCAGCTTTTTGGAGTCCATCCTAAGGAAATAATAGAAAATATTGCAGATGCTCATGTTAATCTTTATATGACTTCAGTTTAATACTTTAAATGGGGAGAGAAGGCTGAAAATAGCCAGCAATAGGGAATGACAATGTAAGTAATGGCATGCCCACTCTGTACTGCTCTTAAAGATCATGGTTTATAGGTATTGTGTGGAAACGTGCAGAAAATACCTAGAATGAAGGAAGCAGCATTACTGAAGCGTATGTGTGTACTGTGCCTAGAAGGAAATGAGCCAACATGACAGCAGGCACTGTTCCAGGCCGCTAGGGTTAGGGTGGAGATTTCTTCCTCCATTTTGTGAAGATCCAAGTGATTATGTTACTTTTATCACTTCTTCCCCCACTTGTAATACTTTACTACATAATTGTTTCCTTAAGAGAAACAAACAAGGGTGAGAGAAGAATCAGTGGAGAGTCCATATTTCTTTTGATGGCTTCCTAAGTCCAGGATTTTCCGAATCAATGTGCATTCATGTAAAAAGGTCCTTGTTGAGGAAAAGTTATTGCGGTATTTGCAAACAGTACTATCCCCCTTTGCTAGGTATTCTCCAGGTACTGTGTGGCCTCCTTTCCTCTGTCTGTTGTGCTATGAAGGTGTGCTCTCTGGGCAATAGTCTATGACTCTTTAGTTATTTTTGGGAGTGGAGTGAGCCTTTTTGGTGAAGCCTCCAACCTATAAATAGCTGCTTGGAGTAGAACAGGCCTGTCTGTGCTGAGGGTGAACCAGGTACATTTTCCATTTGAAGGAGCATTATGTATGATTAAGAATGAGAAACAGAGGAGGAAGGGAGGTTATTTCCAATGCATAGATACAATATATATACACGCATGTAGGTAGATTCAGAATCAATGTTTTAGTTAAACTGTCCTGTAATAAATCGGAATATGTATAACAGGATGGGAGAGAAAGAGGAAAGGAAGGGAAAGGGAGAAGCGGGAGGGGGAATAATAAATAATGTAAACTTAGCCTCGAAACCCACTGTTTTTGTTTTGTTTTATTTTTGTCAGTGTATACTTATTTCAATTTCAAATACAATCATGAGATTTTAGAGCTGGAAGAGCTCTGTGAGATAATCTAATCTTATTGCATTCATAGAAATCTTGAGAGAGTGGACGTGATGTACCTAAGGCTACTCTGCTAGGTATTCTTTGATTTATTATTAACTAAAGGCCATATTTATTCAGATTTCCTTAGTTTTCATCACATGCCTCCCCATTTTTTGTGCCAGGATCCTATCCTAGAAACCTCACTGCATATTGTTGTCATGTCTCCTTAGGCTCCTCTTGGCTGTGACATTTTCTCAGACTTACCTTGTTCTGTTTTTTTTTCTTTTAAATTATATTTTATTGATTATACTATGACAGTTATCCCAATTTTTCTCCTTTGCCCTCCTCCGCCCAGCACCCCCTCCACCCTCAGGCAATCCCCCCCATTGTTCATGTCCATGGGCCATGCGTGTAAGTTCTGTGGCTACTCCATTTCCTATACTGTATTTTACATCCCCATGGCTAATTCTGTGACTACCTATTTGTACTTCTTACTCCCCTCACCTCTTCACCTTTCCCCCACAATACCCTCCCATCTGGCAACTGTCAAATGCCCTCTGTTGACATGAGCATTTTCAAAATCCATGATTCTGTCTCTTCTTATTTGCTTACTTTGTTTTTTAGATTCAGTTGTTGAAAGGTATGTATTTATTGGCATTTCATGGTTCATAGTTTTGATCTTCTTTTTCTTAAAGAAGTCCTTTTAACATTTCATATAATAATGGGTTGGTGATTATGAGCTCCTTTAGTTTTTATTCCTGTCTGGGAAGCTCTTTATCTGCCTTTCGATTCTCAATGATATCTTTTCTGGATAGAGCAATCTTGGCTGTAGGTCCTTGCTTTTCATGATTTCAAATATTTCTTGCCAATCCCCCGTAGCCTGTAAAGTTTCTTTTGAGAAATCAGCTGACAGTCTTATGGGAACTCTTCCAGGTATTTTTCTAAAAGACAATGTGGAATACTAATTAAGAATGTGGCCTTTGGAGAGAGATTGCCTGAATTGAAATCTCAATCTATGGCTTACTAGGTGTGTGACCTTTGGCAAGTCATTTAACTGCTCTGTTCTTTGGCTGTCCTTATCTATAAAGATTGGGATAAATCCCTGACTGGGTGGTTCAGTTGGCTGGAGCATTTCCTATACACCAAAAAGGTTGTGGGTTCAATTCCTGGTTGGGGCACATATTTCGGTTGTGGGTTCCATTCTCAGTCTGGGCATGTATAGGAAGCAACCAAGCGATAACTCTCTCTCCCTCCCTCCCTCCCTCCCTCCCTCCCTCCTTCCCTCCTTCCTTCCCTCTTTAAGATGAATAAAACATATCTTTGGGTGAGTATTTTTATAAATGTGGATAAAAATGGTACTTATGTCATAGCATGCTATAAGAATTAAAGGAGTTAATATGTGAAAAGCACTTAAAACAGTGCTTGGTAGCCTGGTACCTGATAATTGCCATATGAGGTAGCTGTTGCTGTTGCTGCTGCTGCTGCAGCTGCTGCTATTGTGATAATTCTGCCACTCCAAGACCGCCTAGGAAATGGTCTCTCTATGGTCTTATGGTGACTAAAGAAATCAACATACACCTCCATGGGTCTCCTCTGAAGTCACCTTGGAGTTTATCCTGTTAACAATTAGAAAGTGGAAAGCACAAGGGTGAACCCCAGATGGTGACATTTGAATTTATACTGTGGGATCTATCTGAATGGGTCTCCTGCAGAAGCAGAGATAATTGACTTACTTGTTTTCCACACTGTTCCTTAGCATCATGTGTTTTAACTACACATGACTAAAAAAGTTTATTGTTATATCTCAAGATAATAAAGGCCATATAATATGACAAACTGACAGCTAACATCATACTCTATAGGGAAAAACTAAAAGTGTTCCCCGCAATACCAGGAATAAGACAGGGATGTCCACTTTTACCATTTTTACTCAACATAGTACTTGAAGTCCTAGCCACAGCAATCAGACAAAAAGAAATAAAAGGCATCCACATTGGAAATGAACGAGTAAAAACTGTCATTATTTCCAGATGACATGATACTGTATATAGAGAACCCTGAAGATTCCACCAAAAAACTGGTAAACTGACAAATAATCATCAAATAGCAAAGTACAAATAAATATTCAGAAATCGGTTGTATTTTTGTACACCAATAATGAATTATCAGAAAGGGAAACTAAGAAAATAACCCCATTTACAACTGCATAAAAAATACCTGAGAATAAATTTAACCAAGGAAATAAAAGACCTACAGTTGGGAATTTATAAGACACAGAAGAAAGACATTGAAGAAAATACAAATAAGTGGAAGCATATATCAAAATCATGGATTAAAATAATTAACATTGTTAAAATGTCTATACTGCCCCAAACAATCTATAGATTCAGTGCAATTCCTATCAGAATAGCAATGGTGTGTTTTGCAGAATGAGAACAAATAATCCTAAAATTTATATGGCATGACAAAAGATCCCAGATAACCACAGAAATCTTAAGAAAGAGGAACAAAGTTGGAGACATCACACTATCTGATATCAAAGAATACTACAAGGCTATAGTAATCAAATCGTATGTTACTGGCATAAAAACAGACATTTCAAGCAATGGAACAAAATACAGAGCCCATAAATAAACCCACTTGTGAGATGGTCAATTAATATTTGACAAAAGAAGCAAGAACATATATGAGGATAGACAGTCTCTTCAATAAATTATGATTGAGACATTGGACAGATATGTGCCAAAAAATGAAACTATACTATATTCTTAAACCAGATACAAGAATTAACACAAAACAGATTAAAGACTTAAATGTAAGACCTGAAACCATAACATTCTTAGAAGAAAAACGTAGGCACTAAAATCTCAGACATTTCTTTTAGTAATATTTTTCTGATTTATTTACTTAGGCAAGGGAAAGAAAAATAAACAAATGAAACTACATCAAACTAAAAATGTTTTTCACAGTAAAGGAAAACATCAAAAAAATGAAAAGAAAATCCTCTGACCAGGAGAATATGTTCACCAATGATACATCTGATAAGGTGTTAATGCCCAAAATTAATTAATTAATTAATTAATTAATTAATTAATTAATTAATTAATTTTCATTTATTAATTATATGTTAGGTTAACTTTTTAATTTATTTTTCCTTTTTATTGAGTTTATTGGGTGACACTGGCTAACAAAATTGTACAGGTTTCAGGTGCACAATTCCATAACACATCATCAGTATGCTGTATTGTGTGCTCACCCCTAGTGAAGTCTCCTTCTATCACCATTTATGCCCCCTATACTCTGCTCCATTCCCCTTCACCTCCCCCTGCCTCCAACAATCACCACAGTGTTGTCTGAGTCCATGAAGTTTCTCTCTATCTTGTGTTGGCTCAATCACTCCACCTCCCCATAGCCTTCACCCCTGCCACAACTGTTATCCTGCTCCCTATCTATGAGTCTGTCTCTGTTTTGCTTGTTAATTCAGTTTATTCATTATTTTCCACATACGAATGAAATGATATGGTATTTGTTTTTGTCTGACTAGCTTATTTCACTTAGCATGATGGTCCCCAGGCCCATCCATGCTGTCGCAAAGGGTAAAATTTCCTTCTTTTCTATAGCCAAGTAGTATTCCATTGTGTAAATGTACATTTTTTTATCCACTTATCTACTAGTGGGCACATGGGCTGTTTCCAAATATTGGTGACTGTAAATAATGCTGCAATGAACATAGGGGAGCTTATATTCTTTCTGATTGGTGTTTTAGGTTTCTTTATATAAGTTCCCAGAAGTGGAATCACTGGTTCTTGAGGCAATATCATTTTTAGTTTTTGGAGGAAATTCCATACTGTTTTCCACAGTGGCTGTACCAGCCTGCATTCCCACCAACAGTGCACTAGGGTTCCCTTTTCTCCACAACCGCACTGGCACTTACTTGTTTGTTGATTTATTGATGATAGCCATTCTAACAGGTGTGAGGTGATATCTCATTCTGCTTTTGACTTGCATTTCTCTGATAATTAGTGATGTTGAATATCTTTTCATATGTCCACTGGCCATCTGTATGTTCTTTTTGAGAAGTGTCTTACAAATTTTAAGACAAGAAGTTGCGATTGAGGTCAGGGAACAAGGAAGGATTATTTTTCCCCTTGGTTTATACCAGTTTTTTGGTTTTAAGGAAGATTGTTTCCAAGGATGGTCAGTAACCTTGAATAGGTCTGACATTCCCTTGCTGAAGAATAGCTGTGAATAGCTGTAATTTGAGCTTCAACAATGGTTTGAAACAGCTATAGGAATCTCTCTCTCTCCCCCTCCCTCCCTCCCTCCCTCCCTCTCTCTCTTTCTCTCTCTCTCTCTCCCTTATTGCAAAGAAATACTGAAGGAAAAGAGAATTTTTAGATTTTCATACATGCAATATAAGGGTGACTTGAACATGATAAATCATAAATGCCAAAACTCACCATTAGTCATTGGAAGTGAGATGTTTTTCATTTTTAAATTTAGGTTGTTAGTTTTGGGTAGAGTTTAGATAAGTATAAACTCATCACCAATAGATACTTAAGAGTGAGTCTTATTTTGGCTATGCCTCTGCCATGTTAATTCCAGTCAGAATGAACCAAAGACTTGATTGCAAAGCCTGGTGACAGATGGGAAGTATACTTTAGAGAATAAAATGATATCTATTTCTCTGTATATTATAACAGAAAGTATTTTAGGTTATTTTTAAGTATAAGGTCCTTGATTGGTATTTTTGTATTATCTATGTCCTTATGTGGAAAATAGCTCTCCACTCCTACTTGATAAACTTTCATTTTTTAATGAACAAAGAACTCTATGTATATGTTAGCTGAAATGGAGTTAGATGAATTTTATTGATTAAAGGGCGAAAGTACAATCCTCAGCTACAAAGATGCATCTCTGATGTCTGCCATTGGTACATATCTCATTCTGCACTGTTTGTAGCAAAGTCAAGGCCTGTAATCCAGGAAAAGATTCCTTACTCTTTAGTTCTCCCATCTGGTTGAATAAATCAAATAACATACAGCAGATTAACAGGAGAAAATCAAAATTTTAATAATTGTACATGGGGAGTTTACAGAAGCACGAAAATTCCAAAGACAATGAAACAACATTGAGTACAATATAAGACATTTTTGAATAAAGGAGGAAAAGGGGGATGAGGTATTGGATTTCAGACATTCCAGTGAGTGATTTACAGATATTTGAGGAGAAGTGAAACACATGGCAGGGAAAAATTTTTGCTAGGAAACTCAGAAACAATGGGACAGCATGGATAGGATATCTAGCCTACTAGACTGGAGTATAAGTCAAGGCTCCCTTCCTAAAGCAGGGCTTTCCATCTGAATCTCTGTTTAAGAAAAAGGAGAGGTAAAAAACTGTTCCTGAGCTTGTTAGGCTTCAACTGATTTTAGTTCAAAATAATCTGTATGTCAAAGTGGTACATTTCAGGGACACTTGCTCTGGACCCTCACATAACTGTATACCTTCTGAGCAACATGCAATGGGAAGCTAAGAATAAAGCAAATAAAACTGCTTTTATAAGGTAGATGCTGAACAGAATTTCAAGTGATTGTGGTGATGGCGTTAGAAACAAATAAGCTAATCGAGTACAGTCCTTTCCCAATGTCTTCGTTGTTGGTCCTCAAACACTACTTTGTCTTTCTTCATGAGAGTCATTACATTCTGCTTTGTAGTAGAATTGGTCATCCTTTGCATTAAGCTGTGAGCTTCTTGGGCAGAGAATATGGCTTATTCATTTCCTCATTCTCTGGCCCCTGTTGTGAGTGCTTGGTGGTTTTTATTCAATTTACTCAGCAAGTGTTATTCAAATGACTACTGTATGCCAAACGTTTTGCTTATTCTAGGGCTATAGTGATGAATTGAACAGATAAAAGTACCTACCAGCATAGAGCTTCCATTTCAGTGGGAGAGACGGATGGCAGACAATCAACAAATAACCAAAATATAATAGTATCATCTGTTGGTGAGTACTATGAAAGACAGGAAAGGAAGGTGAGAAATGATATTTTTGGTGGTGTACAATGGGAGGTTGCAAAGGGTCTGAGGTGGAAACATACCTGTTCTTTTCAGAAACAGCAAGAAGGCTAGTGTATGTAGAGTACATGAGACAGGGAAATTACCAGGGCATGTGTTTGGGTAGGCTAGGTTAGGTTAGGTTGAGGTGGACCTTCTACATCTTTGTAAGGATTTTGGCTTTTGTTTTGAAGGAAGCATGAGGATATGGCTTAGATTTTAAAGGCTTCATTTTGGCTGTAGTTTGGGGAATGTGCTGTAAGGGAGTGATGGCATAAGCAGCAGACCAATTAGAAGGCTATTGCATTAATTCATGGGGGAGGTGATGGCCTGAACAAATGTGGTAGGAGAGGAGTGGAGAAGTGTCATCGGATTCTGAAGATCTTTCAAAGCTTGCACCAATAAGCTTTCCTGATGGAGTGCCTGTGAGATATGAAAGAGGAATCCAGGATGACTTTATGTTCTGTGGCCTGAACAAACAGAAGAGTGGAGTTGCCATTTCCCAAGATAGATAAGACTGTGAGAGGAACAAGTTCAGGAGTGGGTGGGAATCAGGAGCTCAGTTTTAAACATACTACGTGTAAGATGCCTTTTATATATGTAAGTGAAGATACCGAGCTGGACAGTCAAGGCTGTGGCTCAGGGGTGAGACCGATGCTGGACTCTGTACATCGGGGAGTTATGAGGGTTTAGACAATACATAGAGTCATGAGTTACCATAAGATTAGATTGCTATTGAATCATCAGTATATATTTATTTATAATACGTCATCTGATTTGTTTCTCTAAGTATGCTCATCTTTGACATTATTTTCAAACCACAGTAAGTTTCTCTGTAGACCATTTGTAGAGTTTATAGGTTCAGGAATTAAATAGTTTCTACTATGTGTGTGCATAGAGTAGTGCTAAGTGCTATAGGGGACACAAAGAAGTATGAGACTCAAATTCTGCTTTCGAGGACCTTAAAATGAGGCTAGGGAAAGAAGACTGACTTGTGAAACTTTGTTGATGCTGCAAAGCATTACGTACCATTGAGTGCATATCATATTGGTCCATCCGTATGCTTTATTGAGTGCTTTTGCATATATGTGTCTGTTATACATGCAATGGGAAATTGGAAAGGCAAGGTACTCTACATAGTCAAGAAGCCACCATCTAGATATCCATAGATTTCTTTGAAAAAGACACATGGTAAAAAGCTGAGAATATTATTTTATTTCAGTATAAAATAAAATAATAAAGTTGTTTGTTTTCAAACTAGTTTTTTAAATTGTTGTTCAAGTACAATTTTCTGTCTTTTACTCCCATCCCAGCCGACCACCCCCCAGTAGTTTTTTTTTTTTTAACATCATATGAAAGGACCAAGTTATAGAATTGCAGCAGTGGATGAAAATCATGATCAAATGATGTAAAGAATGAACATAAGCACGTTTTTCCTGGGGCTTTAAACTTCTCAGGTGACTTTGACATCTCAGATGGCATTTGATCTTCTTGACCCTCTCAGGTCTGAATAAGGCAGATGATGCCTTACTGGTCCTCAGAGCCTCAGTGGCTCCTAGCCCAGCATTCTGTGGAGAATGGGGTTCTTTCAGTGATTTATCATGAAGTTTCCAATTTTTATTTCGAAACCTGATTTAGATCCTGCTGTTCTTCCACCAGTGTACTCACCCAGAAGTGTTGTTTACATTCTTTCGATACTATGAAGAACAAGAATTTACCACCACTCAGCTCATTAAAAAAGCTCTGCAAGCCTGAGGCTCAAAAGCCACAATATGAACACAAAGAGCTCAGTGCCCCTCAAGGACACTATTTCATGAGATTCTCTCACTCAGAATCCTTCCCTTCCTCAGAGCCTCTGTCTTAAATGCAGTATTAAACTAGAGGCAAGAAGGTGCTTTTTTCAGAATGTAGTTCCCTTACTGGCTTTCATTTCAAATGTGGGGTGTGCTGGGTTGATATTTGTACTCCTGGCCACTTTCAAATCTTGTAATGTTTTTAAATCCAACTACAGGCTTTAAAAACACATATGTAGCATACAACAGCATTGTCCTTTATTTGCCTTCCAAAACACGTATTTTTCAAATCTGTCTCTCTTTTACCTCGAGTATTTTCTGATATGCAACCTCCAGCTTAATCCTAGATTCTTGACAATGTATGCATGTAACTCAGAATGAGTGTTATTATTGCCTCCGGCTAGCTTCATGTCATCTAGTTTGTCTTTTACTCCACTCCTTTGATAGTATGATCAGGACCGATTGTGAATCTGCCAGATACATTTCCTCACAAAAGGACAAACCTAAGACGGCTTATGTTTTTCCCTCCCTCTTTCAGGGCTGCTCACATTAAAGGAGTTCCTCTTGCTTTTTTTCATGAAACGGAGCTTGCTTAATCAGAGATGGAGCAAACAGACTGCAAACCCTACCAGCCTCTGTCTAAAGTCAAGCATGAAATGGATCTAGCCTATACCAGTTCTTCCGATGAGAGTGAAGATGGAAGAAAACCAAGACAGTCATACAACTCCAGAGAAACTCTGCATGAGTATAACCAAGAGCTGAGGATGAATTACAATAGCCAGAGCAGAAAGAGGAAAGAAGTAGAGAAATCTACTCAAGGTATGTTGTTTGCGGGGGGGGGATTTTTGTAACCAATATTATTTCTCATTGGGGAATGTCTGTATGCGTAAACTTTTATTTCAAAAACAAATTTGCCGATGTTAAGTGGTTAATAATCCACACTGTTTACGTATGTTTATTAAATCTTTGTCATATGCCAGCCCAGCTGAGGTTGTAGGTCACATGTGCTTTTTACGGATTATGCATGAATTTAGATACAACAATCCTCTTATCAGAGCATTCGAAATTTGTCTAATCCTACAAATAGCCATTTACAGACTGAAGGATAAATAATTCATAGTAAGATGAAAAGTAAATAGCTAAGTGCTTTTCCAGCCATTGCCTATATGGGATGAAATTCTCAAATATTTGGCATCTCACAGAGCTTCAGGAAAGTTAGTGGAGACCACTGAACAGGTGCCCAGAAAGTCTTTCCACAGAGCAGCAAAGCCCTCTGTAGCACAGTCTTAAGAGAAAGTAAGAATTGGGTGGAACATTTCCTGCCATAGCCATCCTGTGGAGCATATCCTTTGGACAGCCTTGGTTTGTCAGTATGGATTGACAGAAAAGTTTCTAAGACATAGAAACAGGTGGATAGAAATATGGGTTTCTTATTTCTTTTCAATGGAAAGACAAGCAGTATTTGACACTATTTTAACTACATAAAAAAAGGATACTGACATTGCCACCTGTGACCTTTTTTTAAAGAATAAATCAATGCTGAGATTAAAAAAAGAGAAAGATTTGCTTATCTAGATCTGTTGTTCTCAAAGTGTGTAGCTTGAGCTGGTAGCAGCAGCATCACCCACAATCTTAAATCTCAGGTACCACCAGAGACATGTAAAATGTAGTTATTACAAATGAAAACTACTATAGTCTAATGAGTATTCAAATTTCATAATAGAGAAACTTTAAATTGAGTTAAAGATTTAAGGTAGTCATGCTAACATTGAAATATACATTAAGTGTTTATTATATTACCTATATTGCTCATTTTTAGTTCTTAGCATAATTGGTAAAAGTTTTATATCTGTGTTTTTTTCAAGTAATTCATTTTAATCTTCCCTATTGATTTGGTTAAAGACTGTAAATTTGGTACAAAACAATATTATTATTCTGACTACCTGGAGATTGGGAAATGTTTTCCTATGGGAATTTTTTAGCTCTATTATGCTTTAAGAAATGTTTCTCTATAAGTTTGTCTTTAATGAATGTGGACTTAACAGTTGTGAGTTGTAGCTTCTGGGTTTGGAGTATAGTGAATGATGTAACATATTTTGAGTTGAAATAAGAATACACTTCTATGCCCTGGCCAGTGTGCCTCATTTGATTGCACTGATGTCACATAACCAAAAGGTTGTGGGCTCGATTCCTGGTCAGGGCACATGGCTAGGTTGTGGGTTTGAATATGTATGATCTCAGTCCAGGCTCATATGGGAGGCAGCCCATCGATGCTTCTCTCTCACACCTGTGTTTCTCTCTCGCCCTTCCTCTCTCTCTAAAAGCAATGGAAAAATGTCCTCAGGTGAGGATTTAAAAATATCAAATACACATCTAGTGACAGTTCTAAAAACAGAAGCAATTTTTTTCTGAGTCAATATAAAGAACAAGCCAGCTTCAGATTTTGTTTCCGTGCATTATGATCAAAATGAATTTACGGATAACAGATGTTTATCTTCTGTGATGCCATCCTAATGTTCTTTCAAATAACCTATTACTCAATGGGCTCTTATTTACCGCTTGCTATGTGTCAGGCCTTGAGTCAGATATGGATGGAAATGACTATGATATTTTCTGCTTGAAACTCATGGTGGAGAAAATAGATGTCATAGAAATCACTGCAATTAAATGTAACAAGTACTTCTACAGATTAATAAAGTACTGTGGAAGACATGAGAATTGGGTTCTAGAGAAAAGTAGTATTTGATCTAGGTCTCAAAATGTGAAGAAGAGTTTACTAGGAGAAGGGCATTCCAGGAGGGTAAATTAGCAGGTGCAAAACCATAAAGCTGTAAGAAGGCCTGGAACAGTGAAAATTTCAGTATGGCTAGAGTAAGGTACAGTGGAGCCAGATCATGAAAAGTCTTGCATGCCCAATTTAGGGGTTCTTCCCCCCCCCTTTAAGATTCAAAGAAGAAATCTTTTAAGTGATAAGGAATTTCATGATGAATTTTAAGTTTTAGGATGAGAACTGTAGAAAAGAATTTTAGATGTATAAACAGTGGTATAGAAAAGTGAAATAAGCCAGGTGATGAAAGACAAATACCATATGATCTCACCTTTAACAGGAACCTAAGCAACAAAACAAACAAGGAAGCAAAATATAGCCAAAGACATTGAAATAGAAAAGGGGATGATAGTATCCAGAGGGGAGAGGGGAAGGAATTTCAGGGAAAAAGGGAGGGGATTATAGGAACAAGTATAAAGGACACATGGACAAAAACTAAGGGGGGTGGAAATGGGAGGGAGGTGGGGAGCACTGGGGGGGGTGAACTGGGACGGGAGTAAAAGACAGAAAACTGTACTTGAATAGCAATTAAAATAAAATAAATTTTTAAAAAAGAAAATTAAAAAAAAAGAAAACTGATTCCAGTTGGGGAAAATTTGATAAAAGGAGACAATTTGTGAAGCTACTGAATCAACCCAGGCTAATAACAGTGCTAAAGGTCCAAACTCTGGCTATGTCAGTGGTGGTGGAGAAACATATTCAAGAGATACTAGTGTGGTGGCATTGATACAACTTGGTAACTGATTACTTGTCAAGGCTGAAAGAGATGACAGGGTGAAGGACGACTCAAAATTTCAAGTTTGGGAAACTGGGAGAATGGAGATTCATTTACCAAGACAGGGAACATGGGGGAAGGGATTTGAACAGAAGAGAACAAGTTGCTTTCTGGACATGTGAAGTTTAAAATGCTCAGGTGACATCCAAGTGGATTTTCTCATCAGGCAGTTAGAAATGTGTGTCTTCAGGAAAGATATACACTGTTGATATACGTAGATTTAAGTTCATCCGTGTCTTATAGTAGGAGTTGCCCAGGGATTAATGTGACTACCCAGAGAGAATGTGTAGGGCGAGACTAGAAAAATAGCCACGAACAAAAATCTGAACCTATCTTCCATGTACTGATATAACCACATGTTCAAGTTATTTACATTTGTAGCTAGCCCTGTCCTTCAGTGTGCTCACATATAAACTGAAGTATAAAGATCCAGAAGTTGAAAGTCTAGAAACTTGGAATCTTATCTGCCAGTGACTTGCTGATTTTTATAGAGACCTAAGAGGGAAAAATATGTACTTCTTTGGGAGAGAAATTAATTATCCTATATTAGGCAAAACTTTGGGCCCAGTGATCATCTCTTTTGTGAGGTCTGGAATCTTCTTTGTTGTTTTATTTATTGCCATATATTTACTACCTATAGGGAAAAGAAAATGTTCTTAATTTTCACAAATCTATGTCAGTGGTAGCATCATGAATCGGTCTAGCTAGAGTTGAGGATGATTCATTTTTTTAAAGATTTTATTTATTTTTTGGAGAGATGGGAAGGGAGGGAGAAAGAGAGGGCAAGAAACATCAATGTGTGGTTGCCTCTTGTGCTCCCCCCACCGGGGAACTGGCCTGCAACCCAGGCATGTGCCCTGATTGAGAATCGCACAAGTGACCCTTTGGTTCACACGCTGTTACTCAATCCACTGACCCACACCAGCCAGGGTTGATTCATTATTTTTAAATGAAAGAATTATGAGAATATCATTGAGTTTTAAGTCAGGAAGGGAGAAAGCAAGCATGTTGATGGGGCACCAACTACAGTGCCAGACACTGTGCTACATGTAGCCTTTCAGTCTTACTAGCTGTGCAGCCTGCAGCAAGTTACTGAAGGTGTCTGGGCCTCTATCTCATATGTAAAATTGACTTCATCTTCATCATCAGCAGCAGCAGAAGCAGCAGCATAATGACACTAATAAAAGTAAAAGTAATAATAATAATGTATCTTGGATAGTATCTGCTCTGTTCTAAGACTGTTAGGTGCTTTATATTTGTTCTTCCTGAACACCTTATGAGGTATGGAGTATTACCCCCAGCTCACAGATGAGGTGACAAGATTGGAGAGACAGAACCTGGCAGAGACTACAGCTAAGAAAGTGGTGAGAGTTGGGATTGGAAATCAAGTCCATGACTTCAAAGTTCCCATTGTTCACTGTGTTATACTGCCTCCCATACCTACATACCTACATCATGAGGGTGTGATAAGGCTCAATTTTAATCTTAAGTGTGACAGTGTTTAGAAACTCAATAAATGTTAGCTTCCCTTCCCCAACAACCTTGCCAGCCTCTTGACATTCCAGTGACCAGGGGTTTACAAGGAAGTTTAGAAAGCTTTTCCTTTCCGATTATCTTTAGAAAAGTGCAGAAGGCAGCCTCTATAATGTATAATGAAATATTCCTGAGTCTGGTTGTTAGTTTCTAATTCACGGCTTGTTTAGGGGAGATAATTAGTAAGAGGAAATACTTGCTTGATTCCATCTGAAAATATCTTCATATTCTTATCTTTATTTGCCAAGAATGAGGCACCTCCCCCTCCCGATATACACCCATAATGCTGGATTGTAAAACTGATTTTCTTATTTTTCAAAAGCTTTCAAATTAAGGGATGGTCACTAATCTAATATTATTCACAATTCTTTACTAACAGGATGAATGAGCCCTAGGCAAGCTTATTTTATACGATTTTTGGCAGGTGTCTAATAGCAGGGCTGGATTTCCTGGAGGCACACAGTCTATAGCAATTGTTCCCAGGCAGCTTCGCCTCCAAGGGAGGCATCAATTAACTAAGAGATTAGTATAAGACAAATGAAAATATAAATATCTGAATATATAAGCCAAGGATAGTAATTTTGATTATGAGAATTGCTCTATAATTTTTATAACAGATAAGATTGCTTTTGAACACAGCTATTTTACTGAAACTTAATTATGAATAAAAAGTCACCCTTGCATAAAAAGGATGTATGGTGAGGACTTATTACAAGTCCCACAAGATCGTGGACTCCTGACATGCTATGGCTGATACAAACGTTTAATTTTTTCCATCTTAAATTGCTCTTTTGTGCTTCTATTTCTTCTACTATGGGTTTTGTTTGGTTGGTTGGTTGTTTTTCTGTATTACAAGGAAGCATAAATCTCACATTATCGCCATCTGGTGGAAGAGATTTAAAATTGCCAATTTGAATTGACAATTGGATGGAAAGCTCATCTGTCCTACATCCATCCATTATCCATCCATCCATCCATCCATCCATCCATCCATCCATCCATCCATCCATCCATTATCTATCCATCCATCCATCCATTTTTTAATTCACTCCTTTATGCATCAAACATTCATTTAGTGTCAACTATGTTAGAGATACTTTGCTAGGTGGATGAAGTTTGTCCTGAAATAAATGGACACACGTGACTATTATTTCCCCTCCTTGCATCCCACAGCTGTCCAAATAGCATTATCACTTGTAGGTTCGAGAAGACAGAAGCCCAAATATGAAAAGTACATTTCTTAATTCTTATTTCAAGCACTTTGTAGTAGTATAAACTATTGTTTGCTTATGTCTAAATAGTTCTTACAAAAATCTTGAAAATGGAACTCTTAATCTCAAGGTCTGTATTTATGTGATAAAGGTCACAGATGGCAGGTGTAATATAATGTCGCGAGGCTTTTAAAATAAAAATTTCAACTGCATTTGATCATCTGTAGTGAATTTTCTGCTGTGAGCATGTTTATACTTCTAGTTGTCACAAGTTTCTAGCATAAAAATCTACAATGACTGCCCAGAAAGAACTTAGACTGTAAGAGAAAGCTGTTATTTCACACCAATTGCAATTGGCTCATGTCTTTCAGCCAGTATCATTTGTTCATGGGAACTTATATTGCATCTAAAAGTGGGATGGAATGTCTGTGGTACTTGTGCCACTGCTTCCTTTCCCTGTCACATCCTAGACATCCCGAATCAAATCATGGGGCTTGCTCTTGTTGAGCCAAATTCAGCCTCACATCCTCATCAACATTGCATTCCATACAAGCATCACCAATCAATTAGAGTTGGCAAGACAGATGGCATCTATTTCCTATCTGTGGCCTGCTTCTCTTTGCCAAGTTCTGCGTTAAAATCTAAAGATGTATAGATGAATAGGAAGCACTTGTTGCCCTCAAAGAATTCAGAGTACAGTTGGGAAGGCAGATATAAATCAGCAACAGTGATGCAATATAATTGATGTTATAACAGTGATATTTATAAAGTACTGTAGGAGCCTAGAAGCTAGAACCATGTGCTCTCCTTGGGGAATGGTAACAATGGTTATAAGAGATATATTTAACATTTATTATGGACAAACACTGAATAAGAATAAGGCACTTTAGATGGATAATGTTATTTAATCTTCCTAATAATATTATGAGGTTGGGATCATTATTCTCCCTATTTTACAGATGAATAAAGTGAGTCACAGAGATACTAAGTCACTTGCCTAATATTACAGAGGTAGTAAAGAATAGGATCAGAATTGGAACCCAGGCACCCTGACTTCAGAGCATACTGCTGGAACTATATGCAGAGATACACAGCTGTGAATTTAGATCTTGAGTTCAAGAAAAATGGTGTGACTGTGTGTGTGTAGATGGACTATTCTATGGATGGTTCCTGCACCATGTAGCAGAAGAGATCATCCAACGACAGTATGTGTAGGTAGAAATAAAGAGAGCCAAATATGATAACCTGAGAAACATCAGAATGTAAAATAGTGGGTAGAAGAAAAGAGGTGGTCTTGAGATGGCAGAGAAGAATTGGAAGGAAAGGGTATCAGATAAGCCTAGGGAGGGCACTTTCCAGCTGGAAGTTGTGACTAATATTGTCAAACACTTCAGAATCAACATGTAGAATGAAATTGACAAAAGGCACTAAAATAGGCAGTTTAGAAGGTCATTGCTGACTTTATACCGCAGATTCCCCACTTGGCTGGACATTAAAATTGCCTGGGGCATATTTAGCCGTGGCCAGGTAGCTCGGTAGCTTTTAGAGCATCTTCCAGATTCGGGTTCCATTCCTGGGCAGGGCCCACACAAGAATCAACCAATGAATGCATCAATAAGTGGAACAACAAATTGATGTTTCTCTCTCTCTCTTTCTCTGTCTCTCTGTCTGTCTGTCTCTCTCTCAAGTCAATAAATAAGAATAAAAAAGGAAAACTACCTGACGTGTTTTACAAATCCCAGTGCCCAGATTGCTCCTCAAACCAACTAAATTATTATTTCTGAGGGTAGGCCCCAGCCGTTTTTAAAATCTCCTCAGGGTATTCCGATGTGCATCAAAGATGGAGAGTCACTGCCTTAGAGAAAGATGCCAAATCATAAGGATTTGAAGAATAAATGCAAGTGAATATAACAATTGGAATAAGGCTCTGTTGGCAAATGTTTCATCTCAGGTGGAAGGGAAGGCTTTGAAAAGGTTCAGTGCTTCCTCTGAGACAGAAAGTAAGTTCCTAAACAGAATGGCAAGAGTTCAAGTTCATGTCTTATTGATCTCAATTTTCTTGGAAAAAGAAGAGGCAAGGTTAGCTTCTGGGAGTGTGGACTGAGTCAAGAGATTCAGATGAGTAATGAGAGAGGTTTTTGACTGGGTCAGGATGGAGTTGTACATACATGGATCTGGAGCTCAGGTGAGGTGGAACTGATGACAGAGGTGTGGGAATATTAGCGATAGTAAGTGGGATTGACTATTATGTGTCAAGTACTCTGCTGGGTGGCCACACGTAAGAGCTTTTATTTAGTCTTTATTGTAACTTGATGATTTGGAGATGGTCATCATGACCCCTATTTTATAGAGTTATGCAGTTCATGTAAATAGCAGAGCTAAAATATAAGTCCATGTCTCTCTGACTAATGCCTGTATTCTCTCCCCTACACGATTGTGTGCAGCTCTAGTGGATAATGGCCTCACTGTGCGAGAAGCTTTAAGTATTCATTCTCATTGGGAAAATGTGGTTTCCAATCACAATTGAGTGCCAAACTAAAATAGGAAATTCTATACTTGGGGGTGCCCCTCTGTAACAGATTTAATGGAGATAGGATACATACTTTGTGTGTTAAAGTTTATTCTTTTAATGTAAAAGGGACTCCAGACTCTCCTCTGTATTGTTATCAATGATTATTCCAAAACACACATCAAATCACACCATTCTTCTGAAAATCTTTCAATGTCTGCAAATGTTCAGAGAAATGGTTCTTCACAGTGGGGTGCAAAGAAGGGGACACTACCTAATTCTTTGAGAATCTGATCAAAGCTCTGAATCTTTTTTTTTTCAGGAAAAATGCACATATGCACAATATTTTTCATACCTTTCAAGGGGCTCAGGAAGCCCTTGAAGTCCTACATCCATGGACCATGGGTTAAGTTTCTCTACTAAGGGCATTTCATCTCATCTTAGTAATGTTCCATAGATCTCCCAAGATTTATCACTAAAGCGAAAAGCTGTTGTGGGTGGGAGGCCGCCAAGTAGTAAACCCAGCCACTGCATTTCAACTTGCTGTGGCGTATGTCACCTTGATTTACTACTACCATCATCAACTAGGAGATTTTCCACGCAGTGCTACATCCACAGATGGTCTGGATTTTGTTTCTAACAAGGGAGGCAATATTTCTTTATATAGACATTTATATAACACACCCCTAACATACAAATGATATTTTGAAGTGATGCAGATGTGTGCATAAGTTAGGAGCCTGGCTTGGGAGAAGAGAAGGGAGCCAGATAGAGGGAAAAATGGAGGAAGGGGATTTACTGTGATTCAGTACAGAAGTTGCACCTTTGAGCATCCTTTTGAATGCCATCATTTCTGTAAACCCTTTTCTCCTTGTTCAGTTAGCCACAATGTGTCACTTGTTAGACACCAATACATTATCCATCGGTAGGATTCACTTAGCAGGGCTAAATTTCAATGGGAATAATTTAGGAAATCGATTGTTAAAACTAACTTTGTGAAACAACACACGGTTACTAGTATTTGTAGGCACATTATGAAAGTGTGGTTTTACCTCTCACCATCTCTCTGTCTTGTTGATGGATATTCTTAATCCAGGAATAGCTAGGTCACTTTCTCAGCTCTCTTACTGTGCTGCTTCTGAGGCTATGTGACCTTCTGCTCTCAGTCTGAAAATATCTCTCGCCTCTGCAACTCATTCCATTTCTACTGTCCATCCCTGAGCCCGCTTTGCTTAATACTGTGTTTAACCCTTTAGTGCTTCTTCCTAAATCTTGATTAAAACCTGCAGCATAGTATAGGGAACAATCCTAGTGTTCTGATCCTAAATAACTCTGCCCTCGGTGGAGCTGTGTATTTTCCTTTGAGGATCTACATAACTGCAGAATAAAAAGACTGGCTCCCTGGCTAAGTGTCACAGAGATGGCTGTGCCCAGGGAAACAAAGCCACTGTCCTCTGCTCAGTACATAATTTGGCTCCTCTCTTTGAATTGCTTCAACTATAGGGAAGGATCAAAGGAGGTATATATAGGCCTGGGTTTGGGAAGACTAGAGGAAAAAAAGCTTTTATTCTTTTCCTTTTAACTCTTTAGGGCCCACTTATTATATGGTTAACACAAAGGCCAGGCACGGCTAAGTCAGATAATTTGAATGGCAAACAGCAGATAACATGGCTGAAGCAGAGAAACTATTGAAGATTGATGAAACAGGGAGCTTGGTGAAATACAGGAGGAAGCAGCTGTTAAACGTAAAAAGTTTAGTGAGGGGGCCTGGATGCGGTCTAATAGATAACAGAGGGGCTCTGCAGCATATTGAAGTATTTTAGTTCCTAGAGGTGATTGAGACTACATCCATATTGCATGTTGATTCTCTTTTATTACAAAGATTTGAACAAGATTCAGAATTGGCATTTCAAAAGGTAGCTTCATGTGAGCAGTCAAAGGCAGTTTTAAATATCTGCAAAGGCATGACTATGAGGTATTGCCAGCATGTCTTGTCAGGAAATCGTCCTGTCAGGAAACTGTTATTCTGCCTTTTTGGTCATCTGTGATGCAGAACTAGCTCCATATACAAATAAGTTCTATTTATTTTCAGCACTCTTCTTTCTCATTATAATTCTGCAAGAGTCTAGAGGTGACAGAAGATAAATCTTGAATCCCCTGGAACCTTGGAAATATTCTCATTTGAAGCCTTCATACCAAAAGCTGAGGATTCTGCTGTCTTGTCAGTGTAAACCAAGCCATATGCAGTGCTAGTTTGGTGCCAATCATTCCTGTAACACATGAAGTATTTAATTTTATTACTGTTGGGTCTTTAACTGTTTGAGCAGATGACCTCTAATGTCTTTTATGTCATGTAAAAAAGCAGTTAGAAAGGAGCTCAAAGGCAAAAAATTAATAAGTACATGCCCAAATCTTTGATAGAATTTAAAGGTTTGAGTTAAGATTAATTTATCTATCTTCATCTAAGACATTTACAAGGCTTTGCTACTAAAGTCCAATTATGTCTCCTCGTTAATGGTTCAAGTCTAGAGTTTCAAGAACACTTTAAAAACTTATCACATTCACATCAGGCCGGATGTTGTGAAACATGCTTGTAACATGTTTCAAATTAATCAGTAAATATGCCCAAAAATCACCTTTGCAAATTGGAAGCCTTGAGAACGTCCTTCCCTCTAACCTTCTCAGGTGGTTCCTTCCACCTTCCAACCTACCTCCAACGTGACTCCTCTGAAGCCATTGTTTCTCCATCAGCCACTGTCCTGGAGCCTACTCCATTTCCACAAACCTCAGTTCCCACTGCAACGCTGAAACTGTTACTCTTATATTAAAAACCAACAAACATCAAATAAAAAAATAAAATAATCACGTTCATTTGTGGAGTACTCCATCCAACTAGAGTACTTTACTGATGACCTTCCAGGCACAGTCCCTTATTTATTTAAATTTTTTGTACCAGATGAATTTTTTTTGCTGTTGATTCTCGGTGTTGGTAGAGCTCTGGGTTCATTTGTACCAGCTTTGATTTGTGACCAAACCATTAGTGTAAACCTCCGTTCCCCTCTTCAGTTGGTCTCTTCACCCTGTGAGTCTCCATCTGGACGCTGCCTGCCCTGGAAAGCCTTCCTTGACCCTGTGCAGTCTTGACTGGATTCCTGTCCTATGTGCTCCTACAGCACCCTGTACATACTCCTGCCATACTACCAGCTACCCTTAGTTGTAACCGACTGTTAACTTTTTTGTTTCTCTAACCAAACTGTAAACTTGAGGGCAGGGACTTTTTTACTCTTAAAACTCCATTCCATAATAAGTGCTCAGAAATATTGTTTCTTTTAATGAGATGACTTTTACAAGGTTTTGTGTTTTCTTATGTGAAGTGAAGATGCTATTTCCTCACTGTGGTGCAGAGGATCAACTGAGATTGTATATATAAATCATTCTGAAAACTGCTGGGACACTAGTATTATTCCTAATTGTCAAATCCTTTCACAGTGCCTTCAACTCAGAGAATGCCAGTTACAGCCATTTTCAGAGAGTGATTTCCTGCCCATCCTTAGGATCTAGGAAATTGTATCACTGAAATTAACATGAAAATGAATGAAGCGGAAATTAATGCATGGGAATAAGGGAGCATCCCATGTCCACAGCCAATTTGATTTCATTGAAAAGTGTGAGTTTCCATGCACTTGCTCTATGCTTAACTATGTGGATGAGCACTAGTGGAAACGGGCTTAACAAACTTTTTTAGTCTTGTCGTAGTGACTGTAGTTGTAACACCTTCAGTTAAACTGCTATAGAACACCAGAGAATGGTTTTCAGTTCAAATCTTCTTGAGAATGTCCCTCCTGAAAATGACATGATTAACACCAGATAATAAAAGTTTTAAATCCTGAAAGAGTATTGACGAAAATCAAATTCCTAACACCCATCATTTTCACTATTGTGGTCATGCACATTAAATGATTGGATTAGAAAAGTCATACTACTCTGTAATCTGCTAAAGGCAGACTGGCTTTTGTTATACCATAGGTCTTCTAAAACTCTCTCCAGAGTAGTTTTCAACATTAGAACATGTAATCCCAGTAACTGACTGATGGCATTGACCTCAAGCATTTGGTTTTAGTGACCCTTCAACAACACATGGGCCTTACTCTTTTGGAGTCTTCATCATCCTTCTATTGCCTTCATGCCACAAACCCATTTGAAAGGTTTTATGATCCCATCTCATTTCAGTTACCATCATTGCACACCCATGTTTATTCAAAATTCAATGTCTGCTAATGGGTGTGTTATATTGGGAATGCTCAGGAACTGGTAAAAAAAGACTGAACAAATTAATCCATAGTGTATAGGAGGCACACTCTATTGATGATGTAGTTTGAAGAAGTGGAAATATTGCTCTTCAGTTTATTATCCTGATGACCTTCCTAACTAAGCATCCACTGGATTATTTTACAATTTAGTCTACTCAGAGTGAGAATGGGAGAGTTTCTAATCTTCCAGGGGATTTTTTTCCTTCCTTGAAAGGTTATGATAACTAGATTTGGTAGCTCATAAAAAGCCCAAATCAATATTGCCATTGACTTAATCCACATAAGAGGCTTAACTTCATAGGTGACTTCTGGACAACTGAAACAAAACAAAAATCAGTCTCTGGTGAGTCCCCAAATTAAAATAAAGTTGAAAGGTGGTGCAGAGAAATGCCTCTGGACTAACAAACACAGCAGGGTGGGACCTTGGAAACAATTACATTTCAGCAAATAAATCCTCTTGCTTTCCATTTTGAAGAATATTAAGAGCTAATATTTATTATGTGTCAGACACACTGTGCTGAGCACAATCCCTTTTAACGTTTAAAACAACCCTATGACAATTAGACACACTTATAATCCCCAGTTCACAGGTGATAAAATTGAGATTTAGAGAAGGAGGTTAATTTTCCCAAGATAACACATCTACTAAGTGGCCCAGGTGAGACTTTTTCTTGGCTGCTGGACACTAAAAGTCATGCTTTTAACACTAAGAGTCATGCTTTTATATGTATAAAATATCATTCATCAGCTAGAGTATTTAATGTTCAAATGGCTGTTAAATGAAAGATGGTACTTCTTACCTACTGTTAGAAATATCTGTGTAGTTCTTCTAAATATAGGAAAACCCCCCAAGCTTTCTGCACTTTAATGTTAGGAATCCACTGAGATTAACTTCAGGCCAGGATAATTTGCAAGATGGCTGTACAAGGCTGAAGTGTATGTCCTGGCCATGGGACAGTGTTCTTTTCTTTGTCAGGATAGCTGTCTAGGATAAAGATCAACATCTTGACCTTATTCTTTCTCATGTTATGCACTAACTACCTAAATTAACCAGCCAGGGGTAATTTACTCATTGATAACCAATGTATTCCAAGGCCTTCCGTCTAACAGCCTTTCTTCTTGTGCAATTCATACCACCTGATTTTTGTTTTCTCCTTCCTTCTACTTCATTAAAGTGGCCTATCAATATGCAGCTACTGACAGGCATTTTTCAGTGTCCGATTGTTGCATTGTGGTCTTCTTCGTTTCATTCTCTACAGGAAATCCAAAATTTAGGTTGACAATTTTTCTAATGTCTAAGCCTTAGAGTTCCTTTACATTATTAGAAATTGCTCTTGTCAAGAGCACTGAGGCCTCTGCTTTACTAAGTTCAATGGTCAATTCTGAGTTCTCATGTTGACCTCTCAGCAGCTTTTGACACCAGTGATCACTTCTTATACTTCACTTGACCTTCAAGATATCATGTTCTTCTAAATCCTCTCATATTCCCTTGACCACCCCTGATTCTTTGTTGGATCTTATCTTCCAAACCATAAAATGTTGGAGGGCCTGAGGACCCTGCCTGAGATCCTCTTCTCTTACCTGAAAAACTTAATCCCTTGGCCATGTGATTTTTTGTCATGATTTGACCATTTATATGCTGAAAAGTATTTACAGCTGTAGCTTGGACCTGTCTCTCCAAATTCAAAGTCATATATCCAGCTGGCTATTTTTTTTATCTGTACTTGGATAGTTGAGAAGTAACTAACTGGTATCAAACACCTCTTGTTCTCTAGCACACATTCTCTCATTCCACCTTCTTATTCCAGCTGTTGCATCACTTACCAACTGCTTGCAAAGTACGCTAACAGCACATCTTCTCAGCTGTACCAGGTAGCTCTCATTACCTTTCTTTTCTGCTACTTCTATGTGGAATGCCTATAAGAACCCATTCAACCAATCTGAGGCCTCTGCAAACCTGAAAGTGTGAGTGAGTTAGTACAGCCTGGGACAACTCTGGACCCGGAAGAGATAGAAAGCCCGTCATGAAGGTCTCCCTCTTCTGAGTGCAAGCAGACAATCTTTCAGGCATTTTACAAGCTCCTCAGATGGTCCTCAGAAAGATTAAGTAAGCTTCAGTTGCTAGTAGCTGTGACAGCTAAAAAAACTCACCCTTGGATTGACTTTTCTTACTTCTTTATTTCACTTTCACTTGTCCTCCATTCCTGTTTTGGGAATTACTTTCCAAAATTCATTCCCTGTACACAGTCGCTGTGTACATGCTTTTTGGGAAACTGGACTGAGATATTTTTCAAAACCAGACTCCTGATCCTCACTCCAAAACTTGCTTCTCCTTCAGCCTGCTCCATCTCAGATTATGGAAACCCTTCTTTCCAGGTCCTTTTATCCAAAATCTTGATGTAACCCGTAACCTCATCCATTTTATCAGCAATCCTTATAATATCTACCCTTAGAATATATTGAGAATTATTTCTACTTTCTACTTTCTCTGCTACTACCCTGGTCCAAGCCACCATCACTTCATTGAGTTTTGCAGTA
>PVKM010009410.1:0-36924 GCA_004027735.1 Carollia perspicillata
ATACAAAACTTTCCAAACAATTGATTGACGATGTCCAGGCCCTATCCAGCACTATTAATAATTTCCAAGATCAATTAGATTCCCTAGCAGAAGTAGTCCTCCAATATAGGAGAGGCCTAGATTTGCTTACTGCAGAGCAGGGAGGTATCTGTTTTATTTACAGGAACGCTGCTGTTTCTATGCCAATAAATCAGGCATCGTCCGAGACAAGATAAAGAAGCTACAAGAAGACCTAGAAAAAAGAAGAAAAGAACTTTCTGAAACCCCTTTTGGGGTGGACTCAATGGTATTCTCCCTTACCCCCACCCTTCATAGGACCCTTAGTTACTATCACACTCATCCTTTCCTTTGCCCCTTGGATTCTTAGACGCGTGACCAATTTAATCAAAGACCAGCTTAATGGCATATTGGGGAGACCTGTTCGGGTACACTATCATCAATTAGAAATGCTGGAATAAGAAGTAGACCAAGCTGTACAGCTACTTGAGTGTTTGTCCACGATTCTCACCAGGTTCCCCTCCTATGGGAGCAGCATAATCCTCAAAATTATGCTTCACAGCCAAGGAGCTGTGATAGACACCACTGGGTGCAAGGCAAAGAAAGCACTGCAAGGAAAAGGCCTCAATCACGGGCCTTTCGAGTCTCCTGAGAGGCAAGCCGGCTTGCATAGAGGTTAGTACCCAAATCCTCTCCTCCGCAAAAGGTATTCCAGAGCTCAGGATGAGCTCAGGGGGAGCCAGGCCTCTACCTCCCCCAGTTGGTTAACGTCTATTTCAAATATAGCCCCTCCGCCTCTAGTAAACAAAAAGGGAGGAATCCTCCTTGATGCTCTGCAGGCCAGGGCAACTTTAGGTCAGATTTATTACAGAATCCCTTTTCCGTTCACACTAGGGCAACTAAGAAACTAAATTTTTAATTAAAGTTATTCATGATGCCTTTTGAGGACACTGAGGCAAGGAAGACTTTATTTAAGGGTGGGGAGAATTATTGTGAGGTATAAGGAGTGCTGAAACAATGAGTCTTGTAGTGGGAGTGACATTGGGCTTGTAAAAAAAACAAAATTTAATACAAAATCCAACAACTCACAGATACAGCAAACAGACTGGTGGGTGACTGAAGGGAGAGGAGTTGAGGGGAGCTGTGTGAAAATTAAAAGAAAATTTCAACAAAATGGTGTCACTTGTGCCAAAACCCAAGATACCACACCCAGATTTAATACCTGACCCAAATACTCTCTTGACCTCTGCCAGAAACAGACCAACTAGTCTGCAATTTTCTGATCATTACTAAGGGGGAAATTTGTCAAGTGGTCCCTCTCCATTCTTCCCAAACCCCAAGAAAAGGCAATCTGCATGATAAAAACCCTTGCCTTTCCCCCATCCCTCCAGAAAAAGATGTTCTGGTGTGAAAATAATCAATTCTTTTGGTAGTAGCTCCCTCTCCTCACTTTTCCTTTCTAAAAAAACCCCTCCAGTTTGTACAACCCCTAAGACAACCCTTCTAATTACTAGATGGGATGATGCCCAATTCATTAATAAAGCGAATTTATTTTTAAATTGTATTTTAATTATTATGCTATTATAGTTGTCCTGATTTCCTCCCCTTTGCCCCCTCACTCCCTCAGGCAACCCCCCACCATTGTTCATATTCATGAGTCATGCCTATAGGTTCTTTGGCTACTCCATATCCTATATTGTACTTTATATCTCCATGGCTATTTGTACTTCTTAATCTCCTCACTATCACCCGTTTCCCCCTCCCATCTGGCACCATTCCGGTAACTAACTTATTTTCTTTTGATTAAAGCCAATTTAGACCTTCAAACTTACTTAGCTTAATTTTGTTTTTTTAACAAATCTTTCATATTTTTATGGACATATTATAATAAAATATCATACACACACAGGTTTATCAACAGATAACACTAACTTTTAAATTGTGTAACAATCTGTATTCTCCCTAACTCTTGGACAGGTGGCCTCTCCGTGTGCTACAGTGATTTGTCACAAATCTCCCTGGCATCAGGTCTTAACATTCTTCAAGAGGGCTGAGTAATTTCTTCCCTTCACCACTTATCTGACCTAGATGATGTTTTTAAAAAAGTAACCGGAACGCTAGAAGAAAGAGGTCTTACAGAACTTTCTTGGCCTGCAGCATTCACGTGAACCTTGCGCTCTCACACCTCCTTCCTGGGGCCATTCCTCCAGGGTCTAAGGGGCGGGGCGCCCTTTTGTCCAAAGACCCTGACAGCCGCCTCTGGGTGGTTCCCAGGCCCCACCCCTGTCCACCTGGGCTCCCTCTGGACCACGCCTCCCCCGTGAGGCCCGAGAGTCCCGCCCCACCCCGTCGGACGACCCTGAGGCGCGCCAGTCTACGCGCTGACGTCTGACGTTCCAGGTACTTTTCCCCAGCAGCGGACCGGCATACGTGGGGGTGGGGTGCGGAGTGCGCATGCGCCACAGCACCAGCACTCTATCCCGAATCGTGAGGGGGCCTGAGCCTCTCCGCCGGCGAAGGCTTCGCTCGCGTTAGCTCGCTTCAGCGGCCATGTCTGCCACCATGGAGCGGGAATTTGAGGACTTGGATGCTCAAAATCATTGGCAGCAGCTGTACTTGGTGAGTCCGTGGTTTTGCGCAGCAGGCGCTGTAGTCCTTCGTGGACCGAGGCTCGCGCCCGCTGGCTCCCTCCTGCCTCCCCCGCCGCACGCGAGCAGCGTCAGGGCTGCGCCTGCGTCGAAGGAGTCTCTAGTCACTTGGGGAGAAAAGACTTGAAATGAGGGGGCTGTCCAGCATAAACGCAAGCGCAGTGTGCGTTCTAGAAGGCGGCGGTGCTAAAGCGACTTCTTGTGGCGGGCGTGGGTTTTCGGCGCCCGGTGGGGTGGGGACTTGTGTGGCCCGCAGTGCCGCTGGTAGTTGGGGTTGGGCGAGGGACCTGTGAGACCTGCGTCAGTCCAAGAGGCAGTGGGGGCGCGGGCAACCAGTCTTTGGGAGCTAGTAGCGGGGGGAGGCAGCGGGTTCGGATTGGGCTTCCCAGTTGCTTGTCCTTCTCTGTACCTGGTTCTGTTCGCGGACACCTTTCCCCCCCGGACAGCAGAGGCGGGCCGGGACACCCATTTTTGAAGGTGCTGCGGGCCCTTGCCTCGGTTGTGTGAATGTTACCTGGGCCTCGAAATGGTAGTGCCTAAACCGGAGTGGTGGCGAGAGATCCTAGCGATCAGTAGTGTTCATTTTCTCAGCGAGCCCAATGCCTCAGCTGTGGGTCGTCCTCCACAGAGGATCTAGGAACAAGAATAGGGTTTGGTTGTATTAATTAAATAGTAAGGCTGTCTATCTCTTTTCAGTTTTCTTTACTGAGGCACACTTTACGTAACAGCTAAATACACATTTTATGTATGTAGTTAAGCGAGTTTCATAAACATACATCCCTGTGCAAACACCATTCAAATCAAAATAACCTTTCCATCACCTCAGAAGGTGCTGTCTGTCCCCCACCCCGTAGGCCCCCACTGTGCTGATCTCTTATTAACATGAAATATAATAACCGTGCCTGTTCTTGAAGTTATGGAAGTGGACTCACATAGTTGAAGTCTAGGGACTAGCTCCTTTAGCTCAACTAGAGAACCTTTAATCAAATGGGACTTGATTTTGTCTCTTTTAAAATGATTTAATTGCCCGTTCTCTACTGTTTAATTATTAGCATATTATTCCCAAGATTGAATTGAGTGGTTGTGAGTTAAATGCTGCTCCTGCTGGTGGTTCACTCTGTGTACAGTAAAAGGAAAGAAAAAAAAGTCTTTACTGTAAATCTTGATGGTCCTGGGTTTTTCCCCATTCCATTTAATTAGATGACGGTAAAAAAATGTTTTAAAGAAAATAATGTAACATTTTCCTCTTCAGCACAATAGCGGGAAGTATTATAAACATCCTGATTCATATGGGTACAGAGTACATTAGGATAGGGCAATAACTTCAAAGAATGCTGGTAAAGACTTTCCCAAATATAGAAAATTTTAAATGCAAATTCTAGAGCCTGCCAGCTATGTCTTTTCCAGTTACATTTGTTTTAGCAAAGGCTGCTCTCTCCAAGTTGCGAATCATGTATTAAAATACAGATTTGAGAAGAGAAAAATGAATGCTACAAATTAGTTCAGCTTAACATTTTGGTTAAGCAGTTTGATATAGACAGACAGACATAAATATAGATATTCCTTGAAAATTCAGTGAAAATTGTAATCTTTCTGATCAGGAAAATGCACTTGTATCCACTGTAAATTTCACATTTAGTTTCAAGGAGATCAGGAAACCCTTCCATGGATTCCTGCCTAGGTGTCCTATAGTTTATTGGATTGGTCAGTACTCTTATTATTTTTTCCTAATGGAGGAACAACAGTATTAATTTGGTCAGGAGAAATCATTCAACACACACTGGTGTTACAGTAAAAGTAGATCTTAAACTGAGAAAGTTAGCAATGCAAACCAAGCCTAGAAAGAGTTTAGTGTTTTCCTTTGACTGTAGAATATCTATTTAGCCTTTCTACCAATATGTGCTGAGTACCAGTAGCATTCAAGCCCTTGCTGTGGGATTTGGAGATTCAGCACAGAGTGCCAGCGACAGAGTTCCTGTTCTTGAGGACCTCACATTCTAGTATTTGTTCTCTTGAGGTCATCTTTGCAATTCTTTATTTTCATTCATTTATAACATGTCTGTGATGAGTCAATGTTAGATCGAGTCCCTGCTCTTAAGGATACAGCCTAATGGGGAGCAGTAAATAGGTAAGCAGACAAAAATGTAAAAGTAATAAATACAAAAGCTAGTGTTAAGCACACAGGGTGCTATGTATCCCCCAAAAGGGTCCAGTGGGAGTTCGGTAAAGCTTCCTGGAGGAGGGAGGGCCTTACCTAAGTTGACCAGGACGGGATAAGTTGACCTTGAGGGATAAGTTGACCAGGTGAAGAAAAGAGGGGGAGGGAATTAGTGTTCCAGAAAAGGAAGAAAGGTGTTCAAAGACACAGAACATAGCATGCCAAGAGAACCACCAACAATTTAGACTGATTAGGAGTGTGGTGTGAATTTGAGGTTATTGAGAGTAAGAGCCTGCCCTGGCTGGTGTAGCCCAGTGGATTGAGCTCGGGCCTGCGAATCAAAGGATCACGGTTCGATTCCCAGTCAGGGCACATGCCTGGGTTGCAGGCCAGTTCCCAGCAGGGGACATGTGAGAGGCAACCATACATTGATATTTCTCTCCCTCTCTCTTTCCCTTCCCCTCTAAAGATAAATAAATAAAATAAAATAAAAGAGTAAGAGCCTAAGAAACTCTTGTAAATCAGACTAAGGAATTTGAGCTAGTCGATAAGTGTCACTGAGGAATTTTAAGCCTGGAAGTACCGTGTTTATATTATATTTACTTATTAGCAAGGTCATTCTGCCAGTGAGTTGAATGGGGGCTAAGTGTAGGCAAGTAGCACTGGCAAGTAGTAGTCTGTTGGAGTAAACCTGAAGAGAAACGTTGAGCTCTTGAACTAAGGCAGTGGTAGTAGGAATGAAGAAGAGAGATTTGAAGTGGTAAGGGAATAGATGTATTTGATTTTGAAACTGTTCAACTCGAAGTATTTGTAAGACATAGAAATGTAAATAGTTTAATATATAAATTTGGAGTTCAGGAGAGTCTGAGCAAAAATACGATTTTGGAATTTGTGAGCACAAAGGTGTTCTTTGAGGTCCTAGATGTGGGTGAGTTTACCTAGGGAAAATATGGGGAGTTTGGAAATGCTAAAGGCCAAGGACAAAACTTTGATAGACAACATTTAAGTGCATAGTCTATGTAGAGAAAAAGATGCTTGCAAAAAAAGGCTAGAGAGAAATAGCCATAGAAATGGGGAGAAAATCAGTGTCACAGAGTATGGAGGGAGTTGATGGTCAGCAGTGCTATATGCTGTAGATGGGACAGCTAAGGTCAAACTGAAAGGGCCCGTTGAATTAATGACTAGGACATCAACAGATACCTTAAGGAGCAGTTTCAGTGGAGTACTGAAGTCAGATGTCAGGCATTGAAAAGACAAGGTGGGAAGAAGTACTAATGAGCAAATGTACACTGCAATTTTAAGAAGCCCAACTTAATGAGATGGCATGGGGAAAGGTAGCTAAAATGAAGCATGACTATGTGACTTTTCTACTTAAAATCTTTGGTGATTTCTATCACTCGTAATGTAAAATTCAGGCCACATGTCCTACCTCCCAATATGACTTTTTCCTCTTTTCCATTAGGTTCTGTTTCTTTAAATGTGCATGTTTGTTCTCCCGTTGGGCTGTTATAAATGTAATTGTCTCTGCATTAGTACAACTTCTGCCCCTTTCCTTTCCCCTTTTGCTTAACTGCCTCCTACTCATCCCCCGAAGTCTCACTTCCTTAGAGGGTGCCTTCACAACCCTCCCAAGGCAGGGTTTGATCTCCTGTTAAATATTTTTGTAGCATCCCACGACTTCCCCTTTCATAGCAGTGCACTGGATCTAATGCAGCAGCAGATTACTTAAGGAACAAAATTTGCAGTTTAGCAAACCACTTTTGCTTCAGTAGGGAAAGGATGTTTAAGTGGGCTTTCTGCTATGTATGGCACAGAAGGGGGTGATATTTATAATGTTGCAGGAGAGTTGTGCTTTTTTAGTGATGCTAACTGAATGAGGAAAAGAAAGGCTTTACTCTTTTATTTTTACTTTGAAATTTTCTTTTTTAAAATTATTTTTTTCTAATTTTTTATTTTCAATTGCATTTGACTACAATATTAAATTAGTTTTAAGTATACAACCCAGTTATTAGATATTTATCATTTAACTTAGGAAGTGATCACCTTGATAAATGTAGTACCCATGTGACACTATACATAGTTTGTACAATATTATTGACTGTATTCACTACACTGTACTTTACCTCCCTGTGACTATTCTGTAACTACAAATTTGTACCTCTTAATCCCTTTACCTTTTTCATCCATCCTCTCAACCCCTCTTTTAACTGGCAACCGTCAAAATGTTCTCTGTATTTATGAGTCTGTTTCTGGTCTACTTGTTTATTTTGTTTTTTTAGATTCCACATGTAGGTGAAATCATGGCATTTTGTCTTCCTCTGTCTAACTTATTTCACTCAGCAAAATACCTTCTGGGTCCATAAATGTCATTGCAGATGGCAAGCTTTTGTTCTTTTTTATGGCTGAGTCATATTCATTGTATATGTGTACATCTTCTTTATCGATCCATCTATTGATGGACACTTAGGTTGTTTCCATATCTTGGCTATTGTAAATAGTGCTGCAATGAACATATAGATGTATACGTCTTTTCAATTTAGGGGTTTGAGTGTCTTCAGATAAATACTGTCTTTGCCTCTTGTTATATAGCCTTTGTTTTAAAGTTTTACTTTTGTCTCATATAAATATTACTACCCCAGCTTTTTCTTTATCTGTTTTCCTGTTCATGAAATATCTTTTTCCATCTCTTTTAGTTTCTATGTATCTTTCAATGTGAAGTGAGTCTTTTGTAGATAGCGTATGTAAGAGTATTGTTTTTGTTGCCCATTCAGCCTCTATGTGTCTTTTGATTGGAACATTTAATCCATTTTCATTTAAAGTAATTGTTGGTGGATATGAATTTATTGCCATTATATTCATATTCTTTATTTACTTTCCTTTTTAAATTTTGTATTTCTTTTTATTACATTATTTATTTATTTATTTTAAAGTATATTTTGTTGGTTATGCTATTACAGTTGTTACATTTTTTTCCTTCCCTTTATTCCCCTCTACTCTGCACACCCCCCACCAGCATTCCCCACCCCCCACCTTAGTTCATGTCCATGGGTTGTACATGTAAGTTCTTTGGCTTTTCCATTTCCTATACTATTCTTAACCTCCCCCTGTCTATTTTGTACCTACCATTTATGCTTTTTATTCCTTGTACCTTTTCCCCCGTTCTCCTCCCTCCCCATCCCTGCTTATAACCCTTCGTCGGATCTCCATTTCTGTGATTCTGTTTCTGTTCTAGTTGTTTGCTTAGTTTTGTTTTGTTTTTAGATTTAGCTGTTGATAGTTGTGGGTTTGTTGTCATTTTACCCTTTAACATTTCTTGTAGTGCTGGTTTGGTGGTGATGAACTCCTTTAGTTTTTTTGTGTGTGGAAAGCTTTTTATCTGACCTTCAATTTTAAATGATAGCTCTGCTGGTAGGTTCTAGGTTCTTGCTTTTTATCACTTTGATAATGATACAAATGTTGGTATGCTTGAAGTTGTCCCAGAGGCTTCTTATACTATCCTGTTTTAGATTTTTCTTTTCTTTTTTCTTTTTGCTGTTCTGATTGTTTTCTGCTTCCCTAACATCCATATCTCTAATTTGATCCTCTGCTTTACCTACTCTACTATTGATTCCCTGTAATGCGTTCTTCATTCAGTTAATTTATTAATTTCTGATTGGTTTCTTTTAATGTTTTCTGTCTCCGTTTTTATGCTTGCTATCCCTTTGTGGAAGTTCTAAGTAAGTTTATCTACTCTTCCTCTTAATTCATTGAGCATCCTTATAATCAGTGTTTTGAACTCTGCACCTAGTAGATTGCTTATCTCCATTTGTTTAGTTCTTTTTCAGGAGTTTTTTTCTATTCTTGCATTTGTGACATGATTCTTTGTCTCCTCATTTTGGCTTCCTCCTTGTGTTTGTTCTGTATATTAGGTAGAGCTGCTATTATCTCTCAGGCTTGGTAGAGTGGCCTTGTGCAGTAGCTATCCTGTAGGGTCAGCAACACAGCTTCTCCAGTTATTGAGCTAGGCACTCCAGGTGTGCTCCTGTGTGGGCTGCGTAACCCTCCTGTTGTAGTTGAACCTTGATTGCTGTTAGCACCTCAGTGTCAGGGATTTACCCCTAGGCCAGTGGGCTCCAAGCATTGGCTGCCACCACTGTGGAGGATCAACTGTGTAGGGCCTAGTGTAGTACTTACTTGAGCAGGGCTCTGGTCCCCAGTGGGCCTTGAGTGTGTCACTGTGGAAGTGGGAAAGGATTTACTCCTGAGTAAAAACTAGATACAACTAAAAGCTGGACTTGCTTAGTAGTGTGAGAACTATTGCTGTGCATGTTATTATTGAACGGCTTGCAGGAAAAATGAATTTATTGTTTTGAGACTGAAATTCTCTGGCCCCTTATTCCTTTTTACCTCCTTTGGACAGTTTCTTTTATAACAAATTTTGATAATAGGTTTTTTGGGAATGAATTATTGGGCTGAAACAGAATAGACTATTAGTTTATCTTTACATGATTAGGGGAAATAGCCTAAAGAGAGAGGTTGGAGGTTAAAGAAATAGAAGGGGATGATTGTGGAGCCAGAAACCTCGGAATGCAAGCATTGGTGGGAGCAAGAGCACAAAGGTAGAAAAATTGACCTTGAAATGACACAGTTGGCAGAAGTGAGATTGCTGGAAAAGTCTGATTTGTTCTCACTGACAAAACTGACAATATTAATGTCAGCAGAAGTTATTTTTGGCTTTTGGGAAATACTCATGATCACTTTTTTGCCTCTCCTTTAGCCATTGCTGGTTGCTCTGTGAATAAGGCTGGGGTGTGAGAAGGGGAGAGAAAAGGAATGGAGTCTTGTGAGCCTATTGGGAACTGTATGGAAAGGGCAAAACTTAAATCATGGAATAATGTTTGTAGTAAGTGGTGGCTCAGAAAGAATTTGGTTGGCTAGTTAGTTTCAAACCATGGAACTCTTAACTGGTCATTTTTCTTTAAAATTTTTTTCTAAATTGTGTTTTTTGGTCATTCTTCTTTGTTGGAAATTAGTAGTTCAAATGTTGTCAGAGTAAGATCATATGATTTCATTCATTTGGAATCTAATGAACTGAACTAACAAGAAAAATGGGGACAGACTTGTAAATGGAGAGCAGGATATACCTCAGGGGGTGGAGGTTGTAGGTGGAGGGATTAGCAAAAAGGAAGAAGGGCTCAAGGACGTGGACAACAGTGTGGTGATTGCTGGGGCTAGGGACTAAATAATGGGAAAATACAATAAAGATTAAATTTAAAAAAATAATAAAGTAAACACCAAAATTTCTTTTTGTAATTTTGGTCATTATTAGAAATTAGTAGTTCAGTTATTATCAGAGTAAAATAAGTTTTATCATTTGTGAGTCAGCTACTTTTTTTAAATTTATTTTTACATTTTATTTATTGATTTCGTTTTTTAGAGAGGAAGGGGAAGAGAGAAACATCGATTTGTTGTTCCATTTATTTATGCATTCATTGGTTGATTATGTGCCCTGACCAGGGATGGAACCTGCAACCTTCATGTATTGGGATGACACTAACCAAATGAACTGCCTGGCCAGGGCCGCCAGCTACTTTTTAGAAGGTATCAAGCAAACTCAATTCTAGTACTTAACCATGGGCAGCTAATTAAGCTCACTAAATTAAAGCTGTCTTATTCTAAAACACTTCACTTACAATGTCTACTACACATTTCCCACTATTGGATAGTCCTAGTACTCAGTGCTTTTACATGGTTGCACAGTCTTGTGTATGAAACACTGTGACTTTTCCTTGAAGATCGCCTGCTTTCTCATACCTTGTAGTCTGCACATGTTGGATATACTGTGCCTATCTTTTCTATCTGGGAAACATCTTCAAGACTGGACTCCAGCCTCCTTAGGCAACCTTATGTGCTCCTCCTTCTCCGATTCCTGAGCCCTCTATATTCTTTTATTTGATTATTAGTCACATTATTATAACTGTCGGCTTGTCTTTCTAGCTGCTTGAGGGTTGTGTCATTTTTCTTTGTTTCCCCACCATTTGCCTATAGATCTGAGACATTATGGATGCTTAAGTATTTATTAAATAAAAGAATACCCCCCTTTTTTAAAAAAAGATTGTATGTATTATTTATTTATTTTCAGAGAGGAGGAAAGGAGGGAGAAAGAGAGGGAGAGAAACATCAATGTGTGAGAGAAACATCAGTTGGTTTTTTCTCCCACACCCCAAAGGGGAACCTGCCCCACAACCCAGGCATGTGCTCTGACAAGGAATTGAACCAGTGACCTCTTGGTTTACAAGCCGGTGCTTAATCCACTGAGCCACACCAGCCAGGTCTGTTCTCCTTTTAAAGTATTACCACCTTGGTTTATTCTGACTCCCTCATTTGCAGCTAAGGATACAGCAGCACAAAATGCGGTTGTGACTTATGTAAAGTTACCATATCCATTAGTGACACAGCTGGAATCCAAATTTGGTCCTTGTGATTCTCATGACATTGTTCTCATTTGCTAATGTGACAATCTAAATTGCTTTCTTCTTGTGTTGTAATTGAGATTAATGACATTGAGGGAGTCATTTTAATTTTTGATGACAGGGAGTGAATGGAATGAGTTATAATAATTAGGGTCATTTTGGGACTGGTGGCCTTTAAAACAGTATCTGGGATCCATGGATAAGACTGGATTTACAAGTCCCCTGTAACTGTATGCTCAAGTGTGTGTGTGCAGTAGCTGGAATATTTAGTTTCTGTGTGATTACATAGTTTTTGTCAGATTCTTAACTCTCTGTGACTCTTCAAAAGATAATGCCTTGGCTGGTGTGGCTCAGTGGGTTGAATGTGGGCCTGCAAAGCGAAGGGTTGCTGGTTCAAGTCCCAGTCAAGGCACATGCCTGGGTTGCAGGCCAGGTCCCCAGTAGGGGGAATGGGAGAGGCAACCACACATTGATGTTTCTCTCCCTCTCTCTCTTCCTTCCCTTCCCCTCTCTCAAAAAATAAATGAATAAAATCTTAAAAAAAAAAGATAAGGACCTCTGCTTGAAGGGAAGAAAGCCTTAGGAATGGTGCTCCAATAGAGAATATATAACTAGAAATCATACTGTTTTGCCTTTGAGATACGAAGTCTATCTGGAAAAAATCCAGCCATTGTTAATATAACAAGAATGGTTTAAGCAAAATCAATGAAACCTGGCAGCCAAGGAGAGTAGACTGGAATGCTCATGCGTGAACAATGGTGACTGCACTATACTAATTAGTGGGGGCAGTAGACATCGTTGAGTGAGCATGTATATTGTGTGGCCATTGCATTCAAAATGAGCGAGTAGAGTAACAACTCTGCATCAGATTTTCCATTAAATTTGATCGTTCCTCCCCAGAAACTCTTCGGATGATTTAGAAGGTCACAGATAGGGCAACTGTGATTGGAAGCTTGATCATGACAACGGACCTGTTCATGCATCATGTCTTATGCAGAGTTTTTTGTTGAAACATCAAACCACCCAGGTGACTCAGTCCCCCTAAGCCCAGATGTGGCACCCTGTGACTTCTGGCTTTTCCCAAAACTAAAATCACCTTTGCAAGAGAAGAGATTTCAGACCATCAGTGAGATTCAGGAAAATATGACGGGGCAGGCGATGGTGACTGGGAGAACTGTGTGAGGTCCCAAGGTGCCTGCTTTGTTGGGGACTGAGGCATTATTATCGTGTGTACAGTGTTTCTTGTGTCTTGTATCTTCTTAAGTAAATGTCTCTATTTTTCATATCGTATGGGTGAACAGACCTTGTACATTCTGTAGGTTACTGATACTTATAATTATGTAAATCGTGATAGATACATTTGCCCCCTAGCGTTTCTCTCTTGCCTTTTGTTCAGTATCTTGATTTGAACAGAATTTCAACAAACCATTTTTTGTGGATTTCCCACAACTTTAGTATCCACAGAATTCCCCATTTGCTGTTGGAGAACTATTGCGGCTCTTGCAATCTACTATTGTTTCGTCTGTCTGTTGGCTTTGTTCTCTTATTCTGCTCATTCTCTTTCAGATAGTAAACTACAGATATGGACAGGTAAGATCTAGAAAAGTAAAATTACAGTTTTCATAAGTATGGTCTCTCTCCACTTTGTCAAGTAAGTATTCGTATGGTTTGTTTCCTCTGGAAATTCCTATCTATAGATTCTCTACACTCTGTTCTCTGTAGTAGTTCCACTTAATGTTCCATTAAAATCATTATTTCTTGTTGGTCAACTGTTAGGGACAGAGAAAATTTAAGCCAGCTAGTAAATTAGAACTTTTGGTAATACCCTCTGTTACTCGGATAATAGGGCATATGCAGCTGTATACTAAGTCAGTTTAGCGCATAAAATTTAAAACATAGCAGCTGATAACTGGGGAAGAGATACAGTTCAGCAGTTAATTTTAAAGACTGTAACTTCTGACTTGCCTATTCTGTACTAAACTTTTCTGTTATATTGTTAATTAGAGGGATGTTCTACCTTGCCAGGTCATGTCTGAAATAGCTATTAAAAGTGAATGTAGTGCTGTAACTGGGCAGCCTAGGGTCTGGCTGCTTGTCTCTTTATATGCATAGCATGAAGATTTGTGAGGAATGAAATAGATTTTCTTTTATTAACAGGCTTCTCATTTTGAGGGGGCTGGGAGCAATCCTGCTCTGAACCTACCTCTCCTGGAAGGCACAGAAATCCAGCTACCCCCTGGAAGATTAAATTCCAAATTGATATACAGAAGTTCTCTATGCCCTGGCTGGTATGGCTCAGGGGATTGAGTGCCAGCCTGCGAACCAGAGGGTCACCAGTTTGATTCCCAGTCAGGGCACATGCCTGGGTTGCAGGCTGGGTCCCCAGTAGGGCGCACAGGAAAGGCAACCACACATTGATATTTCTCTCCCTCTCTTTCTCCCTTCCTTCCCCTGTCTTTAAAAATAAGTAAATAAAGTCTTTAAAAAAAAGTCCTCCATTATTGCTTCTCTGTAGTCCAAGACTGTTAATAGAATGAGTCTCTGTCTTTCCAGCCGTAGGCCCTCTCTTCCTCATGCCAGAGTTGCCATTGCCTCTCAGCAGTTCTGTCTCTCTCTCTCTCAGGGTCTAGGGTGCATTGCCAGATTACTCCAGATGTTTCTTGTGTCTTGTATCTTGTATCCAGATGGTTGTTCAAGGGAAGCTCCATTTGTGAACTTCCCAACTCAGCCTCCATGTGTTGCTCTCAGCCTCTGTGCACTGCTCTCAGGGCGAGACAGTAGAAGCAGTCCAAGACCCATGTGCTGGGCTGCACTGGATAATAGCATCTCAAGGGCTGGCCCCTGGCAAGGGATGCATTCCAACATGGGGCCTTGCCTCTGGGATCTGGTTTTCAAGCTTGTGGGACCTAAGATCCGATCAGTCCTGGCATCTGCTGCTTCTGCCAATGTAGTGCAAAGTGAGAGAGAGAGGGAGGCTTCTGCCCACCTTCTGTTTTAAAGTCCTCTGTCAAAATCCCATGTGCATCAGAAGCCTGTGGGAGTGTCTAGCTTTACAATCAGTGTGTTCCATGTTCTCCATGTTTGCCTTTTCCCCTCTTCCAGCCTCCATGTTTAGCAAGGGGGCAAAGTCTTAAACCACACATGCTCTGTACAAGCTCCCTTCTGCTGAGTCACGACAAGCTGGTCGGCTGCCTTGAGCAACCTGCCTTCTCCAGCAGCCCCTCCCTTCACTGGAGTGGAGAGGGGCAAGCCACTTTTAATCTTTGATTCTGCCTTGGAGTTTTCTTCTTGCCCTCTGCCTTTTCCCAGGGGTCTGACCTGACCCTTATGTTATAGTGCTACTTTAAATGTATTTAATGTAGTGTTAATTTAATGCTCTATTAGTGGTAGAGTAATAGTAATGGTTATAGATCATAAATATCTTTTGACACCTTTAAGATGAATCCATGAAGAGAGAAATATGCACATACATAAAGTCCTCCAAAATTTATCATGTGATTTCAGGGGTTTCATAGGCCCCCTAAAGACTGCTTGAGGTCGATGACCTTTAGGAAAGAAATCCTGGTCAAGAAACTTATTTAAGATTAGATACTTTTATCTGTGGATTTCTTTTTTTTTAGATTTTATTTATTTTTAGAAGGAGGGGAAAGGAGGGAGAGAGGGAGAGAAACATCAGTGTGTGGTTGCTTTTTGAACGCCCCCCACCAGGGACTCGGCCTCTAACCCAGGCATGTACTCTGACCAGGAATTGAACTAGTGACCCTTTGGTTCACAGGCTAGTACTCAGTCCACACCAGCCAGGGCTATCTATGGATTTCTAATATTTTTTTCAAGGTAGTAGTTTCATGATTATTTCTTTTAATATTTAATATTTAAAATTTAATTCTTTAATAAAAAGAATATTCTTTTTATTCTTTCACAATCCAGTATGTCTGATTTAATATACTGTTTCTTCTGCCACTAATCATTAGTAACTTCATTTTTTTCATAAGTGAGATTTTATTGGTTATTTCGAGGATAAGTACACAGACATTTCAATTTGTACACAATTCTTAACATACATAACAAAAATGTAAAGTCGGGAGTTCCAGCAAAGGTAGATGTATATGTAGATATGCTTTGCTTCTTTGTGCAGCCAAAAGGAGGACAGCAATTAATTTAAAAACAATAAACATCCAGAACTGCCAGAAAGTCAAACTGTATGGAAGTCCAACAACCAAGGAGTTAAAGAAGAAACAGGATTCCAGACTGGTAGGATGGGCAAGGTGGGCACCAAGGGCAGAGAGGACACGCTGCAAGGCACCAGCTGGCAGACCTGAAAGTCCCACATTTGCTTGCAGATAAACCGGGAGGAACAACTGTGCAGTGAGACAGACCATGAAACCCAGGGTTCCAGGACAGTGAAATAAAGCCTCAAAACCTGTGGCTGTAAAAACCTGTGAGAGTTGCAGTGGTGGGAGAAACGCCCAGCCTTATAGGAGAGTTTGTTGGAGAGACCCACAGGGGTGCTAGAATGTTCACAAACCCACCCACTCAGGAATCTGCACCAAAAGGGCCCACTTTGCTTCTGGGTAGCAGAGGAAGTGACTGAAAGCAGGGTGAGAGCTAAGCAAGTGGCATTGTTCCCTCTCTGATCCCTCCTCCACATACAGCACCATAACCTGGTGAAGTAGGTTGCCCAGCCCTAGCCAATGCCTAAGGCTCTGCTTCTTATGACCTAGTAGGTGCACTGAGACAAAGAAAAAAATGGCCCAAATGAAAGAACACATCAAAATTCCAGAAGAGAACTAAGCAACGAGGAGGTAGACAACCTATCAGATGCAAAGTTCAAAACACTAGTAATCAGGATGCCCACAGAAATGGTTGAGTATGGCTGCAAAATAGAAGTGAAGGCTATACAAACTGAAATAAAGAAACATATACAGGGAACCAACAATGAAGGGAAGGAGACAAAAGGAAGAAATAAACCTCCACCTGGAACAGAATGAACAAACAAGAATTCAAAAAAATGGGGAGAGCCTTAGGAACCTCCAGTATATCTTTAAACATTCCAACATCTGAATCATTGGGGTACCAGAAGGAGAAGAGAAAGAACAACAAATTGAAAACTTACTTGAACAAATAATGAAGGAGAACTTCCCCAATCTGGCAAAGGAAATAGACTTCCAGGAAGCTCAGAGAGTCCCAAAGAAGTTGGACCCAAAGAGGCACACACCAAGGCACATCATCATTAAGTTGCCCAAGATTAAAAATAAGGAGAGAATCTTAAAAGCAGCAAGAGAAAAGGAGATAGTTACCTACAAAGGAGTTCCCATAAGACTCAGCTGATTTTTCAAAAGGGACCTTACAGGCAAGAAGGGGCTGGAAAGAAGTATTTCAAGTCATGAAAGGCAAGGACCTACACCCAAGAATACTCTCTCCAGCGAAGCTATCATTTAGAATGGAAGGGCAGATGAAGTGCTTCCCAGATAAGGTCAAGTTAAAGGAGTTCATCATCACCAAGCTCTTATTATATGAAATGTTAAAGGGACTTATCTAAGAAAAAGAAGATGAAAATTATGAATTATAAGGACAACAAACTCACAAGTATCCACAACTGAACTTAAAACAAAACAAAGGAAACCACTAGAACAGGAACAGAATCACAGAAATGGAGATTATGTGGAGGGATATCTGTGGGGAGCAGGGGAGAAGGGGCGAAAAGTACAGGGAAGAAGAAGCATAATTGGTAGGCACAAAGTAGATGGGGAGGTTAAAAATAATATAGAAAACGGTGAAACCAAAGAACGTATATGTACAACACATGCACATTAACTGACGGGGGTTAATGCTGGTGCGAGGTGAGGGTCCAGAGTGAAGGGGGATAAAGGGGAGAAAAATTGGAACAACTGTAATCGCATAATCAATAAAGTATTCTAAAAAATAATCAAAATAATGTAAAGTCATATATTGTGTTTTTTTCTGAAGTCATTCCAGAGACTTTCCAGCTTAAAATTTGAAAACTAATTTTCTCAATAGAGGATCTAGTACCAATATCTGCAAATGTTGATGTGTTGTTACAGCAGTCTGACCAATTCACAATTTAATATTCATATGTAGTACATAATCAAATTTTCAATGTTTCACAGCATATTACAAAGTTACTAGGAAAACTGGAGTACCACAATAAAGATGTTACAGAGTACACAAAATTCTAATAGGGAGAGCCCAGGTCAAGGAGTGGTTTTCTTTAGGAGACAGTTTTACCAAAACCATGAGAATAGAAGTAATTTAAAATGTTCAAGATACAGCAAATGCGTGACTGACTCCAAATTGCCATTTAATGTGCTTTGTATTATAGGGTATAAAAACTGCCCCCATCTATTGAATGTTAAGCTGACACCAAAGAAAATCAAAGCCTCCCTTGTTTAATATCCCAGTATTTTCTGCCTGTACAAGCAAATGATTTCACCTCTTAAAAAAGCATTTACACTTAAAAAAAATAGGATGAGGTAGAATTCCCTTCTTAAAAATGTTTCTAGAGCTACTAAAAAACTTGCATTTACAAAATAGTTGATAAAAATATTCCTTTGGATTGTAGAAGAATGGAGACAGGGACCAATGATAAGACATGATATATGAAATTAATCAGACTGGCTTCTTTTTCTCTGCTTCATCTGAGGTTGGACTCTCTTCGTTTTCAGTTTCTACATTTTCTGTAGGTAGATGTTTAGGTTCCTGGTTGGCTACTTCAGGTGTTTTCCCTTTGCTCCCCTCTTCCTTTTTATTTATACTTTTTTTGTCTGCAGATTTATCCTTTCCTGCCACCTTTTTTGGCTTCATTTCCACAGGTTTAGCTGACAGCCTCCCTGATCTTTTGGGCTCCTGCTTTGCTGCTCCTGTGACGGAGCTGACCTTCCTCTAGGGCATCATGGTGGTGAGGCAGGCGTAGGCAGAGTGCCTGAGGGCCCCAGTGGGCAGAGAACCTTTGCAAACCTGAACTGCCTGGATGCTTCTACTTCATTTGCTTCATTTGTAGCTTTGATTGAAACTTCTCTTACTCCTCTGAAGAAAATCTCATACTGAATTATTTTGTTTCTTCTCTTACTATATTTGAACAGATTCGTACTTAAAGCTAATAGTTCCTCTTAACTGTTTACTTAATAGTGCTTTTAGGAATTTCTTGGGTGGGTTGGAGTAAGGTCATATGGCTCCCTGTTTCTATTTGAGGGCTGGTATGCTGGGGTAACCTTAGAAAATTGTCTCTCTGTGTCAATAGGAATTGCCTCTGTGCTGACTTATGTCTTAATTACTGAAGTTATAAAACAGGTTCACATTTCACATCTTAAAGTTTTTATTCTTTAAACATCTATTGCTGTAACCTAAATCCCATCATTATTAGGGTGAAATTGTTATTTCATAATACTTTATTATATAATATTAAATAATATTTTCATACTTGGTATATATCTTTGTTCTATATAGTGCATAGGAGACTTTATATCCTTGTTGTGCTATAGAATATTCTACCTTGAACTCTTGTGATAGAGCAGAGAATAAGAATTAGGAAACTAGAAAAGGGTAATCTATTAACTTTATAAGGAAAAATAGGACTAAGATAATCCCAAATTGATAGATTTTCTACTTACGGGAGAATATACCTGTATTTCTTTCTTTGTACTTAAAGTCCCTAAATGAATCCTGAATTATATGGTGATTAAACATTCACTTTCTTTTTTTAGTCAAATGTTTTTGCATGTATTCTGGCTAAAGATATTGAGGAGGAACACAATAAAGAGTGAAGCTAAATATCTTGCATTCTTCAAAAACAATTATTTTAGTGTTCATACTTGGTTGTGGCCCTTAGTATGCCTATTACTGGTTGGGCGATAAGGTCCCTGATGGAGTAAGTTCTGCTGTGCACCACACTTCTCTTTGAGAAGCTCTCCTCTTTGAGGGAGTTTAGTAAGGATGAAATAACTAATCTTGACTGAGCTTCTAGTTTGTATTAGGCATTTGCTGTATACTTATGTGAGTTATCAAAGAAGTGGCTCCAAATCAGCAAACTGAGACTCAATTTTTCCAAATTTATAGTACATTGGAGTGGTAGATCCAGATAAGAGTGCAGGACTTAACTTTAGAGTCTGTGTTTGAAGAAATAAGTAATTTGTTTAGGATTACATGAACATGGCAAAAATTAAAACAGTACAGAATGGTATGTATTAGTGGGAAAATCCGTCACTTCCCTCTGTTCTCCCTAGTACCTTCTCTGTTGCCAAACATATTTTATCCTTATGTAAGTTGTTGCCTGCTTGCCTTCCTTTCTCCCTCTATCTATCCCATCCCTATGAAACAAATATTAGTATACTGTTTTATGCCTTGCTTTTTTCACTTAATATAGCTCAGAAATTCTTCTATACAGGTCTCTTGTGTTCGTTTTAACAGTTAAAAAGTGTTCATTAACTACTTGTACGTTATTTCTACATGTCAATTAGCTATTATAAACAATGCTGTATTTACCCTTCCAAAGAAGTTGTACCAATGTACATACGTTTCTATCAATAGTTTAAGAAAGTGCCTGTTTCCCTATACCTTCATCTACCCAGTTACGTTATCAGACTTTTGATCTGTGTCTGATAGATAAAAAATGGTCTTACTGTAGTTATAATTTGCACTTCTGTCATATGAATGAAGTTGAACCATTTTCCTTATTTTTAAACACCAGTTTTTTTCCCTCTTTTTGATATGTAAGAGCTGTTTACATGTTAAGGAAGTTAAGCATTTGCTATATATTGCAAATTTTTTTTTTAGTTTATGATTACCTTTGGACATGTTTATGTAATATTTTTATGAAATCAGATTTTTCAGCCCTTACTAGTTGTTGTGTGTGTGTGCGCGCGGGCCATGGCTTAAAAGGCCTTCTGTATTCTTTGATTTCAAAAATTTTTCTCCAGTGTTTTCTGATATAATTTTGTGGTTTTATTTCTTTTGTGTTGAAGGCATTGCTCAAACATGACTTTAGTTTGGTATGAAGAATGAGGAAGAATTCAATTAAATTTGTGGTAAAGTACGTATAACAAAGCCTGACATTTTTAAGAGTACAGTATAATGTTATTTATTCCATTTACAGTGTTGTGAAACCATCACCACTATTTCCAGAACCGTTTTGGCACCGCAAATGGAAACTCCGTGTCCATTCAGAAATAACTCCATATTTCTCCCTACCCCCTAGTCCTTGGTAGCCTCTACTCAACTTTGTATGTGTGAATTTACCTATTCTAGATAACCTCATACAAGTGGAGTTATGCAGTATTTGTCTCCGGATTATTTGACTTACCATAATGTTGTCAACATTGAACTATGTTGTAGCCTATATCAACTTCATTCCTATTTATGACTGACTAATATTTCTTGGTATGTATGTACCACACACATTTTCTTTATTCATCTGTTAACAGGGACACATTATTTCTGCCTTTTGGTTATTGTGAATAATGCTGCTACTGTGAACATTGGTGTGCAAATATCTATTGGAGTCCCTGTAATTGATTCTTTTGTATTTGGACCTAGAAGTGGAATTGCTGGATAATATTGATGGTATTCTGTGTTTTGTATTTTGAGGAACTGCTAAACTGCTTCCCATGGTGGCTGTAAGATTTTACATTCCCACCAGCAGTGTGCAAGTGAAACTGGAAAAGTCAGCATTCATGCTGCCTATCACTACCAGAACTGTAAGTAGAGACAAGAATTGAATCTTTATGGGAACTCAATTCAGATGCCTGTGATCTGAGAAGATGGTCAATGATGAACCTTAAAAAGCATCTTAAAAATCACATCTTAAGGTGACCTTTTTTTATGAGGAGGAGAAAAGGATCAGTAAGGGGTTTGGAATTCAGGGAAAAAGGTTAATCAGATAAAAGTTGCGGTCCAGCGATTTTCCTAGCATCCCTTCATCTGCTGACCAGTGATTCTTTATGCTGACCAGTGATGTAAGTATTGCTACCCCAGCTTTTTCTTCATGTCCGTTTGCTTGTAATATTTTTTCAATACCTTCACTTTCAGCCTCTTTGATTTTTTTTTGAGGTGGGTGTTTTGTTGACAACATATATGCTGGTCATGTTTTTTTATCCATTTAGATACCCTATGTCTTTTGATTGGAGCATTTAATCTCTTTACATTGAAGGTTATTATTGATAGGTATTCATTCATTGCCATTTTTTTCTCTGTACTTGTGTTCATTTTTCTTTCTTTATTTCTTAATCTTCTTAAAGCGATCCCTTTAACATCTCTTGCATTTTTGCTCATTTGTTGGAGATGTACTTTTTTGGCCTTTTTTTTTTTATGTCCGGCAAGCTCCTTATTTTGCCTTCCAATTTAAATTGGAGCCTTTCTGGGTAGAGCGGTCTTGGTTGCATACCTTTGCTTTTCAGTACTTGAAATATTTTGTGCCATTCCCTTTTGGCTTGTAGTGTTTCCGTTGAGAAATTAGGTAATAGCCTTATAAGACCTCCCTTGTGTGTTACTAGCTGTTTCTCACTTCCTGCCTTTTAGATTATCTATTTGCGTTAAATTTTGTCATTTTAATTATGATGTGTCTTGGAGTGGGTCTCTTTGGGTTCATCTTGATTGGGATCCTATGTTCTTTCTGAAGTTGTGTGATTTTTTTCTTTCATCAAGTTAGGGAAGTTTTCTGTCATTACATTTTCAAACTGGTTTTTGTGTCCCTTGCTCCTTTTGTTCTCCTTCTGGTATCCCTATGATGTGAGTAATATTACATTTCATGTTGTACTGCAGCACCCTGAAACTATCTTCGTTCCTTTTGAATCATTTTTCTTTTTGTTGCTGTGAGAAGGGGTTTTTTTAATACCTTGTCTTCCAACTCACTCATTCAATCCTCTACCTCATTTAGCCTGCTTTTAATTCCTTTATTGTAGTTTTCATTTCAGATATTGTATTCTTTATTTCTTCCTGACTCATATTCTCAGTTTCTGTGTCTGTTTCCATGCTGATGTAGTTCTCACTAAGTTCCTTGAAGCTCCCATAGAGTTCCTTGTGGTTCTCCTTGAGTTCCTTAAGTACCCTTATAACCATTATTGAACTCTGTGTCTCATAGATTGTTTGCCTGAGTTTCATTTAGCACTCTTTCTGAACATTCCTCCTTTCCTTTAGATTCAAGGTTGTTTCTTTGTTTCCCCATTTTAGGTGATTTTTTGTTTCTGCATGTTAAATTGATCTGCTTTGACTCCCTGTCTTCGTGGAGTGGACTTCTGTGGTGGGAGACATTTGGGACTCCATGCTACAGTCACCTTGATCTCCTGAGCTTGTTGCTCTTAGGATGCCCTTTATGCCATTTGTATGACCTCTCTTCTTGTAATTGGGTTTTGGTTTTTGTTGGGTCATTCTTTAGTGGGTTCTTCCCTCCAGCTGGTTGAGTGAGAGTCACACCTCCTACCATGTCTCAAATGCTGTTGTACAGGTATTGCCAGAACAAAACAAAACAACACAGGAAACAAAACCACACCTTCAAAAACATTCCCCAACCATAACCGCACTATCAACAACAAATAAGCAAATATTTGAAAAGGTAGAAAGAGATTAAGACCTTTATAAGAAAGGAAAAATAAATATGCAATGACTGATGGAAAGGAAAATAATTTTGAGGGTTCAGGGAAGAGAAATAATAAGAGCAGGGAATAGAAGCAAGGCAAAGAAAAAAAATGAACTTAACATTTTATTCTGTGAATAAAAAAGGGAGGCAGGCAGGCAAAATGGAGTAAGAAAAGGGAAGAACATAATATGAAGTTCAAGAAAACCCCCAAAATAAAAAAATAGTGAAAAAATAGGGTTAGAATTGAAGAAAAGCTACCACCACAGCAATATTAATGACAAATGAGCAAAGATTAATAAAGTTGGAAAGAGAATCAGAAGGAAAAAAGAAAGAAAAAAGGATTATGAGCTGTCTAAATGAGAAAACAGTGATTTTGAGAGGATAGAGGGAAAAGAAATAATGAGTAAGGAATAAAAACCAGGCTAAGAAAGAGAAACAATAAAATTTTTTTGAAAAGAAAGGGCAGGGGGAAGGAGAAATAGTAAGAGTGCAGAGTAGAAAAAAAGGTGTAGAAAGGGAAAATAATCAAATTTAAAACAAAATAAGGAGGAGGAAGGGAAAATTGAGTAAATGAAGGGAGGAGTAAAATACAAGATTGGAAATAAAACTGAAATTTTAAAAACTAGCAAAATAATAGGAACACACTCGACGGAAAAGAGAAAAATGTTCAAAAGGTATGTTGGAGAAAAAAATAACACAAATAATGATGAAGCCTGAGGTAGAATTTGTCTCAGCGAAGTCTTGTGTTTGCCACTGTTTTCTGTCTCTGGATCCACCCTTGGTAATGTCAGATGGTGTCCTATTCTAGCTCTAGGCAGCCTGTTCGAGGCTCAAGGAATCCACAGTCTGTGTCTGTCTCTTTCAGGCCTGACTTGTCTTCTGTGTTCTGCCCTACTGGCTTTCCATTAGCACAAGACCCTGGAGAAGTTCATCTAATGTCTGAGAGCACTGCAAGTGTTGACGGGAGAGACCTGGTTCTTCTTGCTGACACGTGAAGAATTACAGATCAGCAAATCTATTAGCATGTAATGAGTTTATTAGTGGCCTATTCCCATGGAAGAGAACAGGACTGGATAGAGTAGGGGGTGAAAGGCAAAGTTGCAGGGCAAAGCAGGGCAGCAAAAGTAAGAGCGGCTGAAGACCAGGGTGGCAAGCCCCTTGGCAGCCTGAGGCCAGGTGGCCAAAGGCCCATTGGCCGGGGAGCCAAGAACATCGAGAGCACCTGGATCCCCCGAGAGAGAGAGAGAGAGAGAGAGAGAGAGAGAGAGAGAGAGAGAGAGAGAGAACACAAGTCTTTTGTTCTGAGGACTTATATAGTTGGTGGGATAGGAGAAAAAAAGTTCTATATTGATTAACGGGTAAATGTGGTGTCAGCTTTCCTGGGGGAATGTGACTACCCAAACTTAGGTATGTGTGCTGTTCTGTTAGCCCCAATCCTTATCGTTCTCCAGTCTCCCCATCTGTTGTAAAACAGATATGTGACAGAAGGCAGTTAATTAAAATTGGGGCACTTTCTAAAGTTACTTGTATGCTTTTTCTGTAAGCATCAGGGACTCCCTTGTAAAAGGGAATGACCAGAGGTAGACAATTAACCAAAGTTGTTTTATGGGCTTCTTCTTTGGGCACCATGACCCTCTCCCGCATTCTAGGCCTTGGGATGAAAACACAGTTTCAAGGCTTTCTTTCCCAGATAGTGGAAATGCTACATAAAATTTCAAAGACTTCCCTTCTTTCTTGCTAACATAATGTTTCTTGTGATATTAGAACACCTGGCAATATTATCAGACCAAACTCAGGACCACTGAGTTAGTGTATGAGACCTGTCTCCCTCCTCCCTGCCTTGGTTTAGTATTTATTCTACCTAATTGGTAAAAGGCATTTCCTGGCAACCAGGATGCTAGCTGCTGGCCAGTAACAGTATTCCAGTCTCAGAGTTCTTCCTATGCTGTCTCTTGCCTCACAAGTACCACTTCCATCTGTCTGCATAGGGGGCCTCAGGTGTGATTGGGATGGTGGAATCCCTGGCTTACCCCTGGAAGACACTGTTCAGTCTTCAGGGAATATGGTGGGAGTGTTTCCCAGCCCTCTGCCACATGTCTTGGTCTATCCCAATAATAATGTATAGTTTCTGATGAATTAGCCGTCTGTTTCATGTGAAGGTCCAATCTGTGTAAAATGGTCAGCTCTTTCCTGTTGGGTGCTTTGTATAAGAGGCAAGGCTTGGCAGGGCCCTGAACACCCATTGCTCCCTGAACATCCCTCTTTGCTTGTTTCAGTGGATCAGGGCCCAAGGAAACAGGATAGTTCCTAGTGTCTGATAAAAGTTTACAAAAGGTCTAAAAAGAGCTTCTCTTTCTTTCCCAGCATTTATGCACTGAGTGGACTCCTGAGCCAGGCCTCAGTGATCTGAAAAGCCTGTAATCCCACAGGTGGGGGTTGGGCATGCCTGCCTGTTTGGGGACCTGTGTAGGTGAAATGAATATCAGGCTTTCAGCTCCTGGCCTTCAGGTCCCCAGCCTGCTGCTCTCATAGGAGACTTAGCCCAAGCTCTCCACTGTATGCAGTCCCCTGTTTACCAGCTGCACTGGGTTGGATCCCACAGTTCCTTTGTTGTGCCACATTCTGTTCTTTCTGCACAGCTAGACTTTATGGGAATGAGTGTGCTAGTTCACTCTGGTTTCTTTGTTGGCAGAGCCGTTGCACGAGCAAATGGAGTCCTTGCCCAGCCACACCTCAGCTCCCCTTTTTAAAAAGTCTCTATGTGGCACCCACACTGTAGTGCAGAGCTGTGGGCCAGTTCAAACGCTCCACCTCCCCACAAAGTTAAAAGTTCTCTCAGTTGGGGCTCTCCACAGCCTGCTGGTGCCTCTGACAGTTTTAGGAGATAGAATTTCTCTTTGGAACATTTGTGCTGTGGGTAAGAACGTGTTGCTCACTGTGTGTATGCGTCCTAAGTCTCCCAGATTTTTTGTATATCCTTCTAAGTCTCTCCCAATTAAAGGTGGGGGTTTCCCTGTGCAGGACTGCCCCCACCCCTTACCACACCCCAGAAGGGGAGGGAGCCACTAAGCTGCGTTTTCGGCCTGATCTCTCTTCTGGTACAGGCACCTCACTCAGCATTTCCCCCTCAACTTATAAAATCTCTTACCAGATGGTGCAAAGCATCCTCTTTATTCCTTGGCTTCAAAAATTCATCTCAGCTGAGATTCCATTGATTGTTCAGGTCACTTGTCAGAAGATCAGCTAAAAATCCATGCTGAGGGCTCAAGCAAGTGGGCTCAGCTTTCACCTACTCGGCTGCCATCTTCTCTCTCCTGCCTATTTTTAAAAATTTGTTGTTGTTGAATTGTCGACATTCTCTGTATATTCTGGTTATTAATGCTTTGTCAGATGTATGATATGCATATTTTTCCCAATATGTTGGTTTTTTCACTCTGTAATGTTATTTGATGCAGAAAAAAAATTTTTTAAATTGACTTTTAGAGAGAGAGGGAGGGTGGGAAGGGTGGAGAAAGAGACATCAATTTGTTCAACTTATTTAGATGCACAAAAAATTTTAATATGATGAGGTCTAATTTATTTTTCTTTTGCCACTGGTACTTCCTGTGTCATAGTTTAAGAAACTGTTGCCAAATCCAAGATTATGAAGATTTTCAATCCCTGTGTTTTATTTAATACTTTAGGTATTCGATCCATTTTTTGTTAATTTTTGTATATGGTTTATAATCAAGGTCCTACTTTTCTGTTTTGCATGTGGATATCCAGTTTGCCCTATACCATTTGTTGAAAATACTCCTTTTCACATAGGAGTCTTGAGCTCCTTGTTGAAAATCAGTTGATCATAATGTGAGGGTTTATGTCCAAACTCCATGCTATTCCATTGATCTCTATGTCTGTCTTCTGCTGTACCATGCTGATTGGATCACTGTAGCTTTTTAGTAAGTTTTGTAATCAGGAAGTGTGAGTCCTGAATCCCCCAACTTTGTTATTTTTCAAGATTGTTTTGACTATTCAGGATCCCTTGAAATTGGATATGAACTCTCAGAAGAGTTTTTCTCTTTTGTCCAAAATTGTCATTTGAATTATGACAGGGACTTCATTGAATCAACATACAGCTTTGAGTAGTTTTATTATCTCTCTCTCTTTTTTTTGTCATCATAGTGCTGTCTTCCACCACAAACCCAGGATGTCTTTCTGTTTATAGGGTTGTCGTTAATTTCTTTCAGCAGCATTTTATAGTTTTCAGTGTACAAGTCTTTCATTTTCATGGCTAAGTTTATTCTTAAGTATTTTATTCTTATTGATTCTATTGTAAATCGTATTGTTTACTTAATTTCCTTTTTTGGGTTATTCATTGCTGGTGTATAGAAAAACAGTTGATTTTTGCATGTTGATTTTTGTTTTGCAACTTTGGTGAATTTGTTTATTAGCTGTAACAGGTTTGTGTTGTGTGTGTGTTTGTGTGTGTGTGTTTGTGTGTGTGTGTGCTTGTGTGTGTGTGTGTGTTCTTTACAGTTTTCTGCATATAAAGTTAATGCTATTTGTAAATAGAGATCAACAAATTTCTTTCCAGTTTGGATGCTTAGTATTTCTTTTTTTTTTTTGTCAAATTTCTTTGGCTAGAACTTCAATACTATGTTGAATAGAACTAGTAAAAGTGGGAATCTTTTTCTTGTTCCTGACCAGTTAATTTTTTCTAAATACCTGTTTGTTTTTATCATATTGTTTGTTGAATAATCCATCCCTCCTTCACCTGTGTCCTCACCTCACCCCCCAATTTACAGTGCCATCTTTATAATTTGCAGAATTCTTATATGTGTATCGCGTGACTGAAGCATGAACAAATCCTACATAACAGGATCTCTCTCTACCTGTTTATCCTTGTCTCTTGCATTTCACTCTCATGCACCACAGGTCTTGTGTTTCTTATAATTCTTGCAAGATATCAGTTATTCAGTCTTTCTTTACTGTTTTATGTATTCTTACATCTTTGTGACTTTGTACAAGCTTTTTTTCCCCCTCCTCCATCTACCCTTCTTTTCCAATTTGTTTACGTGGAATACTTCTGCTCAGTCCTCAGGTCTGTTCATATGAGCACTGTATTCTTCCTTCACTCCCTTGGGCAAAAATAAATCCTCTTCATGTGTCTTCTTTAAATGTGAGCATACTTTTGTGATGGCACTTAGTTAGACTGGCCCCTTGATAGTCTCTAGGAAAACTCAAAGCTCTGATTTTAAAAAAAGAAGAGAGAGAGACATAAAGTTGTCAGACAAAAATGTACAAATAGCAGTAAAAAAAATTACTGTAGGAATAGTTATAGAAAATAAAAAGGGGATATAATTTTCCTTAATCCCATGCAGTAGAAGCTGTTTTATTGTTTTATTATTAAAATGCTTAAAATACAGTGATAAAAATTTTGTATTATTAACATATTTGAGATTTAGAGAATTTTGATAATAAACAGTATGGGCATACACAAAAAACCTTGGCGAAGGGCTGATTTGTACACTTTCTGTAGAGATGAACAGACAAATGTTAGACTTGAAAAATTCAGCAGTACAAGAAAATGAGATTAATTGCATCATTTACAGTATATGAAATAGTATAAGAAATAGAGAAAACTGGCTAGCAAAATACTACAGAATACCAAATTAGCTTGAGAAAATCTGTCCTAATTCTGGAAGAAGAATTTAAAACCGAATATTAAATCAGAAAAGCCAGCATTCGTGCTGCCTGTCATATACCAGACCCAATAAGCAGAGACAGGCATTGAATCTTTATGGGTGCTTTATTCAGATGGCCAGTTATCTGAGAAGAAGGCGGGTTACATTTCCTATCAAGCAAGCCTTTTTATAGCAGAGAACAACGTGCAGTGAGGGGTTTTGAAATTCAGGGAAAATTAGATTTGAAAAATTGCAGTATTCTTACCCTGGGCAGTTAGCTGTTCCCCTGGAGGGTGGTGTCTATCTCTCTTGAATACAATGGCTCTGATGTCTCTGGCTGTGCCCCAGGTGGTGGTCTTTAGCTGTGCCCCAGGAGGTCTGCTGTCTCTCCACCTGGAGTGGTGGGCATACCTGCAGTCCTGAAATAATAGCTTTAACATATGCATTACCTACTAGGCTTGCTAATAACTAACTACCTTCAACTAAAATTTTCAAACTCATGACTGCACTATTAAATATTATAAAATAACATTCAAAATACATGACACTCTCAAGTCTCTGTGATAACATTTACTGAGAGCACAGAGGAGACTAAAGTGAATTAGTGGAAGAATATCTCTGAGCTGAAGAAAGCCCTGAAGTTCAGGATCAAAGGGGACCCAAAGTCTTCACTAGGAATATATTTTAAAAGCATAAAACCCTAGGTTCATCCTGATGAATTTTCTAAGTATTGAGGATAAAGAAATAATGCTGCAAGGCAGAAAAAGAGAAGAACAAATCAGAATTGCATCAGACTATGTACTTTTGTTACCTAACAGCAAGTGGGGAAAAACAGCAATCTTTATTAAACACTTTGGGTGGAAAAAAAAAATCAATGAATACTGCCATTAGTGTGTCTAGAAAATAATGAAATGACAGTATTCTGAACTTACAGGATTTAGCCAGTGTTTATGGCAAGAGTAAAGAATGTCAATGAATTAAGCATTTTATTCCATGTAGAAAAATAACAATAAAATGAAACAAAGCTTTAGAAGGACCCATTGAATACAAACAAAAAGCAGAAAGGAATAAGTTACCACCGCTCCTCCCCATTCCAATAGACAGTTTGATGTGACCTATGGTTATAGTCCCAAAATTCTGATATATCATGAGTGGATTTTATCTAGAAATAATAGTATAAAACACCATTCCCAAATTTATTTTGGGAATATAAAGATAGTCAATATGAAGGAATATAATACAACAGGTAGGGCAAAAGTTGGAAAATAATTTGTTTGTATGGAAAACAATTATAATAATAAACAATAATACAAGAATGAACTCTGTTTCACATGATCAAAATGGTAAACCTACTTTTGCCCCACCTTGTGTAGTTGTCCTATTGATTAAAGGAGAAGAAACATATACACATGATATCAGTCAGAATAACAACAAAAATATTTAAGTACTTAAGAATAAACAAGAAATGTGTCAGTTTTATTTAAATTAAAAAGCAACAAGGGAGACTTAAATAGAGAAAAATACCCAGTATCTGTTGGAAGAGTTGATATTTTAAAGATGTCAGTTCTCAATTTAAAAAAGAGGGGGAAAAAAGTTGTCAGTTCTCCCTAAATTGACATATGTATGTAATATATACATATATTTTTAAGTCAGCCAAAAAAAAGATTTAAATTTAAAGTTATTTGAAAGAGTAAAAACCCTAGAAAAATCAAGACAAGTTTTGAGGACAAAATGAAGATAAAACTTTATTGCTCAACTGGTGGTGTACACAGTGAGGCAAAGCCTCACCCCTAGTCTTTCTTGAGAAGTATTAGCAATGTGCTGTTTACTCGAGTTCCATTTTTAGAGGGTTATCAAGAAATACTTTGAAATTTCTGTAAGGTCATACTTAAGGATATTTATCACATCGTTTTTAATAATTGTGAAGTTTAGGAAATCTAATTGTTAAGAGCAAACAGATTATGGTGTATCCTGTAACAAAAGGTTCCACATTCAGTAGTTGCTTAAAGTGATGGTAGAGATGTATTGACAAGGGAAAATATGCTATTTTAAGATATTAAAGCAGGTATATAAATAGTATGCCTGTATAGTCTATATTTATTTAAAAATTTGTTAAAGATTTTATTTATTTATTTTAGAGAAAGTGGAAGAGAGGGAGAGAAACATCAGTGTGTGGTTGCTTCTGATGTGCCCCTTGCCGGGACCTAGCCTGCAACTCAGGCATGTGCCCTGACTGGGAATTTAACTGTGACCCTTTGGTTCGCAGGCCAGCGCTCAATCCACTGAGCTACGCAAGCCAGGGCTATTTATTAAAAATTTTTAAATTAAATTATATGTTAATATCTACTTTTCTGTAACAAGTCCAAAAATATTGTGTGGTACTGAATAATTTTATTTTTTGTTATCTACAGAGTTGTAACTTGTGACAGTGAACATATATTAAAATATTTTTTTCTCTTCTAGCAAATCACATATAAAAAGTCCAAGTAAAGCACTCTGTGGCCACTTAATGTAGAGACAAACAGCTGTATTTACTTAGATAATCCCCTGAGGAAATTGTGTTACTGTCCAGTCAATTAATGTGTGTGATGAATCATTAAAAGGTTAAATGACATTCTGTATATTGTTTTAGGAGACAAACAGGTAATGCATTTTAGAAATATTTTCATTAAAATTTAAATACTTGTACTTTTAAAATAAGTACCAGTTATTGGAAATTTTATTTTTGAAAGAATATTGGATAAGGCTAGATGCATGAAATCTTAGCTCATTAGGGCTAACAAGATTGAAGAGGAGCCCTGGCTTGTATGGTCCAGTGGACTGAGTGCCAGCCTATGGACTGAAATGTTGCAGATTCAGTTCCTAGTCAGGGCACGTGCCTGGGTTGTGGGCCAGACCCCCACTTGGGGACATGCAGGAGGCAGTCAATCAATGTTTCTCTCACCTATCAATATTTCTCTTGCACATCAGTGTTTCCCTCTCTTCTCTATACCCCCTCCCTAAAAATAAATAAATAAAATATTTTTTTGAAAAGATTGAAGAGGAAATTTTCAATCACTTAAGATTCTAACATTTTTCTAGGCATTCCATTAAAAATTAAATGTTTGTATTTTGAGGTATATAACTTAAATAATAAAGATATTTAGCAGAAAATATTTATTTCACCTCCAGTAATTATGTGTAGTATAATAAACATTTTTTTTCAAAGAGTTTGTAATTCAGACTATTTGTAATGGGATTAGTTAGTTTACAAGAGCTATCTCCAGAAGAAATAAGTATATATTAAACACTGCTTGGTCCTACATTAAAAAATTTATCAATATCATCTTAATTTTGTAAAATGAATAGCTTTTAAAACTACTTTTTCCCCCTTTTGTCTAAAATATGTTAGTGTTTTATATTCAGGAAGGTAAACTTGGATTTAGCTAAATGATTTCATATAGGGCTTGTATAAACTCTCCATTAAAGCTTCTGTGAAAATATAAGCCATAGTTTACTATTAATTGCTCTGACTGGCATTGAAGAATACACCAAGAATAGGCATGGTTATTGCTTATGAAATGAAGAGTAGCTGGATGCTTAAAAAGAAAGTGTCTTATTCTTGAATTTCAGCCTAGAATTATTTGAGCCTCTGCAAACTTAAGTCAGTTTAGCATCTTACCTCAAAACATATGTCAAAATAAGTTTCAAGAGAGATGAAATATTATGTGTATAAAATATTTTAAAGAGGTGAACTAGTAGGAGAGAGTAGATACATGGAAAATAAATAGGTTTAGATTTAAAATTATAATATTCTGCCTGGAAATAATTAATTATAAGACCATTGGTTGGAGTGGGTCATTTTATAAAGTTCTACAAATTAGGCTTCTTAAAAAATGTCTTCAAATAAAAATTAGCTACCTAATAAATAGAATGAAACACAGAGAGGCTGCCAAAATGAGAAGACAAAGAAACATGGCCCAAATGAAAAAACAGGTCAAAACTCCCTCAAAAAAGAACTAAACAAAATGGAGAAAAGCAATCTAATTAGATGTAGAGTCCAAAACACTCATTGTAAGGCTACTCAAGGGACTTAGTGAGTACCTCCTCAACAGTGTAAAAAAGATCCAGTCAGAAACAAAGGATCCACAATTGAAATAAAGAACATTGTACAGCCCTGGCTGGTGTAGCTCAGTGGATTGAGCACGGGTCTACAAAGCAAAGGATCGCAGTTCAATTCCCAGTCAGGGCACATACCTGGGTTGCAGGCCAGTTCCCAGCAGAGGACACACAAGAGGCAACCATACATTGATATTTCTCTCCCTAACCCTTCCCCTCTAAAGATAAATAAATAAAATCTTTAAAAAAAGAAGAAGAACATTGTACAGAGAAACAACAGTAGAGTAGATGAAGCCAAGAATCAAATCAGTAATTTGGAAAATAAGAAAACAAAAAACCAATCGGAACAACAAGAAGAAAAAAGAATCCAAAAAAATGGATGATAGTGTAAGTAGTGTTTTGGACAACTTCAGGTCTTCCAACATTCGCATCATAGGGGTGCCAGAAGGAGAAGAGAAAGAAATTGGAAACCTATTTGAAAAAATAATGGAAGAAAACTTCCGTAACTTGGTGAAGGAGAGAGACATGCAAGTGCAGGGCTCAGAGTCCCAAAGAAAAGGTATGCAAAGAGGACCATTCCAAGAAATATCCATAATTAAAATGCCAGAGGTAAAGATAAAGAGAGACTCTTAAAAGCAGCAAGGGAAAAGCAATTAGTTACCTACAGGGCAGTTCCCATAAGACTGCCAATTGATTTCTCAAAATAACTTTGCAGGCCAGAAGGGATTGGCAAGAAATATTCAGTCATGGAAAGTGGGGACTTAGAGCCAAGATTGCTCTACCTTGGAAAGCCATCATTTAGAATTGAAGGGCAGATAAAGAGCTTCCCAGACAAGAGAAAACTAAAGGAGTTCATCATCACCAAACCATTATTGTATGAAATGTTAAAGGGACTTATTTAAGAAAAAGAAGATGATCAAAATTATGAACAATAAAATGGCAATAAATACATATCTATCAATGATTGAATCTAAAGAACAAACTAAGGAAAGGAGAACAGAGACAGAATCATGGATACAGGGAGTGTTTTGATGGTTGCCAGATGGGAGGGGTTGTGGGGGAATGGGTGAAGAGGTGAGGGGATTAAGAAGTACAAATTGGTAGTTACAGAGTAGCTATGGGTATGTAAAGTACAGTATAGGAAATGGAGTAGCCAAAGGACTTATACGAATGACCCATTGATATAAACAATTATGTGGGGATTGCCTGAAGGAGTTCAGGTTGCTGGGTGGAGGACAGAAAAGGAGGAAATATTGGGACAACTGTAATAGCATAATCAATAAAATACACTTTAAAAAATAGGCTTCTTTGGAAAAGGAGGTGATGAGGAATCTTACTATAGTTAACTCATGTATATATAAATTTCAAATATGGCTAAGGAGCTAAATGAAATTTTCTCCCAAATAGCAAATACTGGCTCAGTACTGTTTATTGATTTGTTATTCCTCTGTATTTATCATATAGTATCATTCCAAGAGACTGTGAATTTATGCTACTGCTGACATGACATGAGTACTTGTTTTTTAAATGGCTGCATAATATTTATGGGTTTGTAGGATGATTTCTTTAACCAATCTTTTCCCCGTCATTGGATATTTATATTATTTCTAGTCTTGCAACATGTGAATGAGTTACCTATTTTGGATCATTGCCTCTATAAAATAAATAACTAGTGAATTAATTATTCTTAGCTTTATTTGAAAAAATCATCTAAAGATAAAATTTTAAAAATTTGGTTACATTATTTTTTATGATAAAGATAACTTCTTACTTAAATTTAGCTTTCATTAAAATAAGAGTTGGCATTAGATTAGAATAGGGCTGCTCAACTGGGTGTTGGTGGGTTATATTTGTGGTAAATGTTGCTGTCCAGGGACATTTCGAAATTCCTGAGGAGACTTTTCTTGGTCATAGCTGGGAGGTAGGATGCTACTGATGTCTAATAATAGAGGCCAAGGATGCTACTCTTAAACATTCTATAATGCACAGGACAGCCCCCAAAATAAAGAATTATCCAGCGTGAAATATCCGTAATGCTGAGGTTGAGAAACCTTGGATTATCAGGTTTTACTGCTGACAGGAAACATTCTTCATCTAAATGTTGAACACCACTGTAGACTGGGTACTCTCTGCTATAGGAAGGGAGTGTTTTAGGATCACAACTTCAGTAGAGGCTGATTTTCCCTAATAGATAGACCTAGTGAATAGCTCAGTGCTTGCCTTCCCATTACCATTTTGAGAAACACTGTATTTATTGCTTATGTAAAGTTCTTATAAAATTATTTATTTTTATATCTTGAGTATTCCTGAATGCTTTATCAGTGTCAGATCTATTTTTTGTTTGATTTGGTTATATCATGTGTGTTATGTACAGACTTGCATCTAGCTTCATGGGAAAGAAAATCAAGCTTAATATCTGACATAACAAAGAGGGGCTTATTTTTCTCATGTAATGAAAATTCTGAAGGTAGGAGACCAGAGCTGTTTCTGTGGCTTGTGATGTCATTGATTACCAATTTTCCTCTATTTCTACTTAGCCTTCCTTTGAATGTGCCTCTTATCTTGTGGTCACAGGATGGTTTCTGCCTATTCCTATCTCTCATCCTTCCACATCAAAAACTGTACTGTGGACAGGCAGAAGTGGGAATGACACAGGTCAATTGAGCCAGTCCTTTCTATAAAAGTTTTCTTGCAACCAAACCAGCAATTTCTTCTTATTCCCATTGGCCAAAACTGTGTTGCATGACCATTCTTACCTCTCCAGGAGGCTGGGCAATACAGGTTTTTAGTCAGGCTTATTATAAGTCAGAAAATAAAACCAAAAACCTTTAGTTAGAAAGAGTGGATATTGGAATGCACAACTAATAATATGTACCTGTGGAACCACTTAAAGTATTGGGGGTTCTTATCTTCCTAAATGCACTGAAATGAGAATAAATACTAACATTGGAGATTTGAGAGAATGGACTCTGTAAGAGTTTTTGTTTTTGTTTTTGATAATTAATTGAGAAAACAAAATGTATATCTTAACCCCAAGTAGTTGGCTGTTTTAAGGTGTTTTATAAATTAAAATTTCTTCCCTACCCCTGTACTTGGAACCCACTCTATTTTATATTATTTTTTGCAATATCAATTATGGTTTATTATAATACACACAAATAAGTGTGTTTCTTTAGGCTAAAAATTGGATACTACTGACAAATAAGACTTAACTGTGGAAAATAGGTGTATATGCATAACAGAACTATTGAAGAAGGGCTGGTATAATAGAGTTCTACCTTCTTTGCCCATTGTTAATTTTTTAAATTAAAAAATTATATATTCTGGATATTAATCTTATCTCAGGTATTTGATTTGCAACCATTTTCTCCTATTCCATGGGTTGTAACAACTTCTTGATGTGATTTAAACACTATAAGCATTATATTAATATTTATTAGTATTTTAGCTAGCTTATTTTAAAATAGTATATGAACTAAAGAATACATGAATGAATGTGTGGTTTAAAATTCAAATGACACAGGCTTCCGGCCAAGATGGAGGCGTAGGTGGAAGCACTGTGCCTCCTCTCACAACCAAGATTAAGGACAACAAATATTTATAAACAATAACACAGCCAGAACACAGAAAATTGAAATTCGGAAGTCCTCGGACATTCAACCCAACCAGTAAGAGGGGCGGAGTCCGCAGGCGGCGGAGAGAGAAAGCAGCAGGAAAAAAACGAGGTGGCAGCCAGGCTCGGGCGCGCCGGGCGGCGTACGTGGCGCGGAGCTTGCAGACCCCAGACGCAGGGAGACGGGAGGAGACGAGCAGAGCACGCAAGGCACACAGGGCAGTTAGCCAACTGTGGATACATATTCGTGTGCAGATAAACTAGGCAAGACTGGGCAGTGAGACGGACCGCACAGCCCAGGGCCCCAGCCACGGGAAATAAAGCCTAAAGGCACCTATTGGAAAGGTGCCGGGAGAGGCTCCCAGCCTCACAGGAGAGGTCGCCGGGGAGACCCGCGGGTCCCGGAGTGTGCGTGGGCCCTCCCACCTGGGAATCAGCGTCAGAGGGGCCCGGTTTGCTTGTGGAGGGCAGCGGAGGGGACCCAAGCTCCGGAAAGCGCGAACGGGCAAGCTCCAGAAAGCGCGCGAACAGGCGCCATTGTTCTGTCTCTGACCCCGCCCCCACAGACAACGTCACAACTTGGCGACTAGGCTGCGCCGCCCTGGTGAACACCTACGGCTCCACCCCTCATACGCAACAGGTGCCACCTGACCAAAATGCCGCAAACACAAGAAAAGCTCAGAGCTCCAGAGCCAATACTTTTAAGCA
>PVKM010009411.1:0-36946 GCA_004027735.1 Carollia perspicillata
CGGGGGTGTTCCAAACTGCCACTGCCTTTGACATGCCGCTGACATCCCTGCAGATTTCCTGGCCTGTCCCTTCCGTTAATATAAGGATTGTGAGGCCTGGGCTAAAAATATCTGGGGGCGAAAGAGAAGGCACTTGTTCGACAGCAGAAGGTGCAACTGTAGCTACTTTGACCACTCGCATGTTATTAGACATTCTTCCATTTCCCAGGGTGCAGTTGGCCGTGTGGGGCATGGCCATGGCCACCAGGTGATTTAAGGCCTAGTGGCCAGAATTTTCTTCTAAATACCAAGTCTCCTGGAATTTTAAGCTCAGACACAAAATTTATGGGTGAACATATCCAAGCTGGGCGGTTTTACTAGGCTAGAAATCTAAACAGATGGCTTTCCCTGAACAAGCAAATCCGCTGGTGGAATCTGGCTTGTGCCCGGGCTGGATGTGCTGGTCTCTAAGGGATTCAGAATCCCTGGAGAGGACCGGAGAACAGTGTGTCAACAGCAGCTCTGTGGCCACACCACAGTGTGTGGTCACCGTTCAGGGGCAGATTACAGGCTCCACGGCTTGTGCCTGTCTCATGGGTGGGGTTCGAGTTTGACCTTTTAAAATACTCTTGACTCACTTTTTATTTTTTCCACCTCAAAGCTCATAAATCACACCCAAGAACCATCCAAATGAAATGCATACACAGAAGGGAAAAAAAGCCTTTATTTTGTGAAGATGCAGCAAATTCTGCCCAAACTTACTAGTACGCCGGCCATTCAGCTAGCTTTGAACGAGCTCTAACTGATGGCTTGATTCTGACTATAACATTCTTTGGCTATAACCGCTCACAACCCCCCGCCCCCACAAAACCCCCACAACACGGAGGATTCACTTTTTCAGGGAGTTTTTTCTCTTGACCTAATGTGAGCAATGAGTGCTTTCCCCTCTGCGATGTGCCAGCGCGGCTGGCTTTCTGAGTGTGCAACCTGTGCCGCTGCCCAGCGCTCCACACTCCGAGGGGTCTCCTGTTTGTTTTAATGCTTGAATGTTGATATCCTAAAATTCTAAATTATTTTTTTTACCAAGAGGCCCTGCATTTTCATTTTGCATTAGACCCTATGCCAGTCAGCATTCAGAGTTGCAAACTTACACAGAGAAGAAGGAATTCTTTGGAGGGACATAGTAGCTGATGGCCAAGGGCAAGCCTCAAAAAAACAGTCAGAAAAATGTTAGGAACTACCGGGCTCTTCAACCCCCAGGCGAGATCCTGCCATGGAAGAGTGTGCTCAGGCAGTGCTGCTGTCCTCGGGGCTAAATACGGGCTGCCCCTGCCACCAGGGGACAAGTCTCAGTTGTTTTGCTTCTTTGTTGCCCCTGCTTCCAGTTCAAACTCCTTCCTGGTTGGGAACCTCTGGTTTGCCAAGCATCCGTCATTGTTTCTGGTCTAACTACCAGGGCTGACAGAAGAGATAACCATGGTCCTCCCCCTTTTACACTGAGAATGAACCTTGCCAATCACCAGGACCCACACAGCGGCATGTTCACCAAACAGTGAACAGGAGATGGTTCGCACTCTGGACCAAACACACAATGAATTAAAGCGACACCTGTCCACCTCACCTGACTTCCAGACACTGCACTTATGGGTTCCCTGAACACCCGATCAATCTTTTTTTGTGTTCTTTACTATCCTCTTTGCTAATTCTTTCATGGTGCTGCCCCCAGATTAGGCTACCTTATTTTTGACCCTCACTTACATACATTTCTGGGTGAATGTTCACCTACACAGCTGACGACCCTGAATGTCTCTGACATCAACTTACCCATGTTCCTCTCCTATATCTTCACCCTTCCTCTGAGTGTTTCTGTGTAATATTATTGAAATTTTGAATCGCTTTTTTAATATCACAATTCAAATAATCCTACTTCAATTATATGGAAGGTTAGAACCACAGTGAGACATATTCCCTGGTATGTTCCTGAAAACATAACTATTTCGGTATCTAATTTTATAGAGACTAAAGATCTTTATTCCAAGTATTAACCTAAAGAATAGAATTTAAATATTGTGGAGACAAATTGGGAATATCTAATTTTGAGATTCCTCCAGGGTGATTACATATAAGAGAAGTGCAACCATTTAAACTATTCAGCTGGGATATTTTGTTTGTTTAAATATCTATTCTAGGTACCTATGATGCAGTGTGTTCTATTTCTTCTGAAATTATTACAGAATTTCTTTTAGTTCTTTTCTGCATGGACCACAGACTTACTGAGACTTTGATAAAGCCTTCTTAATTTGCACATCATTAAAAAATCCATGCACTACCCACTTCAAAAGGAGAGCAAGGAAGGTTTGGATCAACTTGACATAAGTCAAGGAGCATGGACATCCTCCTTTAATTTTACCGTTTTCCAGGACAGAATTAAATTTTACTGGGGCTTTTCTAAGGCTCTGTCCTGTCGTCTTTCTGCAAAGTACATGAAAAAGGAAGACAGAGGAAGGTGGAAGTAGAGGACAACAAAGAAGTGTAAAGGACACCAAAACGTCATCCCAGTTTTTCCACTCACTTCCTCTCACCTTGTCTTTCTCAGCCCTGAAGCATGAGCCGTGAGCAGAGAAGGCAATGAGGTCCTAGTGCATCACAAAGTAACCAGCATTCCTTTACTTTTTTCCATACTTTTATTAAAGTTAATGTAACCTGTAGAGTGTTTTTCCCAGATTGTCTCATCATTTGAAATTGAATTCCGATATTATCTCCAAAATTCAATATTTTTACTAATGCCTAGTGTACAGTTTTTAGTAACGATAACAATCGATTCACAAGCCTCCCCAATAAGCAACTTTTATTTTCACAGTGTATGTTTAATCTACTCACAGGTATTTATTTAAAAACATCACAGATGAATATTTTATGTGAAATGGAACATATTAGGTGTTAAACCATTATTTAAAATCTTGCAGGGAGTTTTGCTAATACAGGGATAATTGAACAGAATATGGACCAGCATACAAACTCTGACAATTATGAGAAATTAAACTAAAAGAGCATTTAGACAGAAAATCACACCAGTACACACAACACAAAGGTTCAAATTGCTGGTTTAGACACACACTTTTTGTGCCAGAAAGATGTTTTTGTTAATAAAGCTAGCCTAATTTAGTAACACAAATATATTTCAAAATGCAGAAACAAATGCTCCAATTATAAGCTCGTTGGCTGTAAGTTATCTTTATAAGTACTAAACATTTCTATGGCAAACATCCACACAATAGTACTATATAAAATAAGTAATAGTCTTTAGTACTACTCATAATAAATATTTTACCAGATAAATTATAATTGACTTTTTTGCTGAGTATGAATTTTCTAACACAAGTAATTAGTAAACAAGAATACAGTAAAAACAAAAAATGCAAAAAATTTTCTTTGGGATCAGAGAGGCTTGAATTTGAGCACTGGAGCAGCACAGATAATAAGTCGTTCGATCAAGTTGTTAATGTTAATACCCAATACAATTCTTGGTACAATGAACAACAAAGTAAAAATGCACGTAGATTCTGATAGTCCGTGCTGAGCTGTATGGGGTAGGTCTGCTGAACACTAACTAGCCCAGCCTAGAAGTGGGTGGGGCCTCGTGCCACCCAGTTCATCCGGGCCTTCCCGTCAAGTTCTTCATGGACAAGCATCTATCGTTCATTAAAAAATTGGGGGGAAATTCTGGGGTCTAAAAATGATTGCTCATGTGTAAGTTACCACTTTAATGTGTACACATCTCTTTATCTTAGCTATATGCTTCTGCTTTCCCTGGCAAACTCAAAGCACTGCAGTGAGACGAAATGAAAGTGAGAGTATTCCGCTACATCACTGCTCTTTAAACGGTGTACATATCTTAGCCATTTCTAGTGTTAGAATTTGCACTTTGGTTCCATGAGACTCTGGGTGGTGAATTATGGGCACATTTCCATCTCTCAGTTGAGATTATCTTTGGTAACTAGGCAAACGTTTTTATCTCTTTCATCAATTTTGATTTTAGAAGATTCCCGCACCTTAGCTTCCACTTTAAGGTGGTAAAATTGAATGACAACTGAAAATATAAAAAGTGATCTTGTTTTTTTAAATTGGATGTGGAAGCATGCTTGTAAATTGTCAGAGGGATTAAAACCATATTAATGTTATTCCAATTGAATTAAAAAGAATTCCTCCATGGTATTCAAAATATTGGAATGCACGAAAAGCCCACTAATAATGTTTTTTATAGATACAACAATATTTTTCTTTTAGAATATGATTATCACATAGTCATTTTTGAATTGGAGGATTACTTGTGTGTCTAAAATTGGTTGTAATATTGGAAAGAATATATTCCAAATCCTATAGTCCGCACTGCCAAAGAGAGTGACTATTCCAGGAAATACGGCCAAGAAGCCTTGCTCAAAACCCATCTAAGTTTGTATAAGAAAGCAACTTTTTGACAATAAAAATTATTATTCAAAATTTATTGAGTATACGTAGTTCTCTGTCATTTCTTCCAATCACAGCTGAGTGTCTATTATTTATAATACACTATTGTTTCTGGTATTATCTGTACTCTGATTTCATGTATAGAATTTGTAGACACTAATTTCATTAAATTATCTCCAACTAGTCTGATGTTTTCCAGCAGATCACTCTGCAACAACACTCCATAGTAGAGTGATGTTCTAGAACAAATATGTGGTTGGGATTAGCCCTTGAGGTTTATCAGGTTTCTCATAATTCAGCATGTCATCTCTGTCAGAGTGTTCAACAGATCACCAGGTTTTCCATTCCTGCGAATTGGATGAGACCCCTAAAATAAAGTATCATTTGTGCAGTGTTCCCTGTGTTAACTGCTGTTCGCTCTTTTTCAGTATGAGAGGTAGACTTTGTATGAGCCAACGAGGTAGGTCATAGGGGACTCCCGCCCCTGTGGGGGTCACAGGAGCTGACCCAGTACAGTCATGGTGAAGATTACTGGCATGACATCGTTTTGATCAAAGGGGAAGGTTTTCTTCCCAGTTTATCAAACACCAGAATTGCCAGAGGTTTTTCTTTTAGAGATGGCTGTTCCCCTTTATGGTGTTTGAGGAAGCTTCTTCAGGTCCTAAAGCGATATACATGATAAATATTCTCTGAGAAATACAATTTTAAATCATTGTTTTTCATTAATTAATGTGTAAGTGGTGGTCTAGAAAAGGATGACCCATTATTGATTGAAAGATGATGATAACAAATGGGTATTTAATTTGAAGAAATATTTAACTTTTGGGGAATCAATGGGATGCAAATTTAAATAACATGTGCCATTTTCTTTATGAATTTTGTGAAATTTTAAAAAATCTCTATTATCTATTGCTGGCAAGAATGTAGAAAATAGGTACTTCATATTCTACTCTTGAGAATGTAAAGAGATACACATTTTCTAGATGGCAATTTGGCAATATAAGTCAAGGTCTTTAAAAATGTTTATGTCCTTTAACTCTAGGGATTCCTCCTAAGAAAAATATTTCAATTATTAAAAAAGTATTTAAGAAAATAACTATGGATATACACAACAGTGTAGGTACAAGGATGACAATTAAAATAAGGTTTATAATGATAAAACATTGGAAATGACTATATGCCTAATTAAAGGCTAATTTTAAAATGTGGTCTGAATGGGCTATGTAACCATTTCAGTTTATGAAATAGAAGAATCCATAAAGAAATGGAATGCTATTTATGACAATGTTAATTGAAAGAAAAAGCCAGTTACAAAGCAGAATGGATTGCAGAATGTTCTTATAATAAGAGTAGAAGTACACACACCAATGTTTATTATCAACAGAATGGACAAATAAGTTGTGGTATGTTCCACAATTGGGTATTATAATACAGTGAAATCAAATGACCTGTAGTTACACAGAGTGACATGAATGACCCTTGCAGAGGTAATATTGAAAATAACAAGTAAGAAACACAAATATACATACAGTGTGATTGCATTTATATATGTCTCAGAAACAGACAAAACTAAATTACAGCTCTTTGGGGAACATATAAGGAGTGTAAAACTAAATGTAAGTGTGGAATAGGCATGACAGACTCATGATGGTGGTTGCCTTTGGGGAAGAGGAGGTCAGTTATGACAAGAAAGAGACACAGAGGACTTCTGAGAAAAACGATGTGTGATGTCTTGACCTTGGAAGTGATCATGTGAGTACTCCTTTTGTATCTATTTGCTAAACTATAAAATGTTTTGTGTCCATTATGTGACTATGTTATTTTCCATTATAGTAAAATTTTTAAGTTAAAGGATTTTAAAATCTTTGATTATAAGGTTGCACGTTATCTTAGTTTTATTATTTTGCTTGTATAAGTAGTCTAAAGTTTTTTACAATGAAGAGGTATTACCTTAATATAAAGCCCCCAAAGTTTTTTACAATAGTGTTAACTATAGGGTAAGAATTGCCCCATGGTGTATGATTATACAGTGGTTAGTAGTTTGGTGACTATAGTTTTTACTTGACAATATTAATTTCATGATAAAGGCAGTTAAGAACATTTTCTCCATCAAGCTATAAGAAAACAACAGTCAGAGTTTTGATAGAAAACAAAAACTAACTAGCATCATAGCTTTGTTACACCACTGAGAAGTCTAGGATGGGATTTCTGTCTTAAAAGTCATACACATTTTCCTTTACTTTAAAATGTAAACGGTCCTTATTAACCGGTTAGAGTTTTTGTAATTGTGGTCTTTAAATATGAGGGCAAACAAGTTGGCAAAAATATAGCATATTGACATTTTACCACAAATTGTCTAAAAAAGCAGTGACCTTAGGTGCATTGTGCCATTGACGTGGTCCTGATATACGCCATTTTTCATGCCCTCAAGGCTGTAGTAATTTGCTACTAAGCAGCTAACTCTTGTCAAGAGTATTTGTCTCCAGTGGAAGAGAGAGGGGTAGGTGGAGGCTGCATCTGTCCACAGGCAGCCAAGTTGAGCTCCCTCTCCCTCCAAGGACCAGGACGTGAGAAAGCTAGCCCAGCATGTGCACTCCACAGAGGCTCAGGCCTCAAGTGGTGATAACATCTGGCCGATGTTGTACGAGTCTAGGCTTGGGCTCTGCTGTGGCTCTGTGCTATTCAAGAAGGAAGGGACTTCACTCTGCCTCTGAAGATTCTTTTCTTTTCCAATTTATCTTCCCAGAAGGTACCTTTTAAAATCATACACCAAGGGCCCCTATAGGGTAACATCAGCTGTGCCTACGACTCTATCTAGATATCCAGCAGAGCAGTGTTGTCTTGCATTGAGATGGCTCACTGACCTTGAATAGAAATACAGTGCTGAGAAATTTCATTGTACTACTGGGAGCCACACAGAGGCCTTTGTAGAACGAACATCTACAGGTGGTGTAAGTCAGCCTAGTTCGAGCCAGAGCTCTGGGCTGCCCCACCAATACTGCGTCTATTGTATTAGTTTTCCCTTGTTCTTCTGACCAATTTCCAGGAAGCAATGCTTAAAATTGTGCACATTTATGCTCTTACAGTTCTAGAGATCAGAAGTCCAAAATCAGTTTCATTGGCGTGAAATCAAAGTGTCCAGGGATGCCAGGAGAAACCATCTCCTTGCACTTTCCATCTTTAGAGCTGCATGATCTGCACTCAGGTCCTCTCTCCAGACAGCATGGACATCCTCCAGGGCACACCTTCCTCTCTCCCAGCATTTTCTTTTTAGGGCCATTTCGTCCTGAGCATGCATTCACTTGTTTATTTTATAGGAAACTGCTTTCGCTTTATTTAAGCCTCAGGCAGAAAATTAACTCTGGTTACATATCATCTTTTATAAAAATCCTGGCCCCTCCTTCCATTGTTCAAAGCTAGCAGTGTAGCATCTTGCTTCAGCCCTCGCATCACCTTCTTTGTAGTCAAATCTCCTTCTACCTCACTGTTATAGGGACACTTCTGACTACATGGGGGGCCCACCCAAGTAACTCAGGAAAACTTCCCCATCTCAAGATACCTGAATATTATCTGAAAAATCCCTTCTGCCACATAAGAACACCCATAGATTCTGGGGTTACAATCTAGATATCTTTTGGCACTATTATTCTTGCTAACACATGTACCATGCTCCCAGTTCAATCCAATAGTATGGACGAACTTATTAATTATATATTGAAAAACATACGGCTTGGGGGTGATTATGTGTGCGATTTATTTGGGAACTAATTATGAGGAAAAGTAACCAAATGTCATTTACATAGCAAAGGCTTTAAAATAATGTTTTCAAGGTATCTGAAAAGGGAAAGGGATAGTAGAAGGAATGTGGAATTACCCGTCAGGAGGCCCTTCTATTGACTTTTTAGGGAACATCCAGTGAGCCCGTGAATCTCTGGGGGACTCCAGGACTCTGTGGCCTGAAAATGAAGCAGCTGGATTAGTAACCTCTCAGGTTCCTTCGGGTCCTAATTTTTGTGCATTTATTATTGTAACATGTCGTATACTTGTATACTTGCCATGCATAAAAGCAAGCACTCTTGTAAATTGTGGAGATGTAAAGATGAAAAAGAGATTTCAGTGATACTACCACTCTGTCAGTTTAGTGAGAAAAGATTGAAAAATAAGAATGGCAATGAATGTTAAACAAGAGCATAAAAATTAGGCAATGACATAGTAGATGATTTTGTAAAAAGTAGATGGAATAAACTGGCAAGATACGAGATGAAGAAAAAATGTTTTTCTACCTAAGATATGTTCTTGGTATGTATGTTTAAAAAAAGAAGATTGTGCTCATTTTTAAAGTATAATAAGGTTTCCAATCATGGGTTTCAACTTAAATATTAAAGAAAATTCACAGGAAAAGTTTATACAACTTAAAACCAATGTCTAGTTATGTGAGAAAACAATCTTTATACTCAATAATAACACTTATATCCCAAGATATGTAGATTAGGTACAAAAAGGTACACATTTATATCCTGAGAAAAATTTTAAGAGCTAGGAGAGACTTTAGACATCATGGCATGAATGTCTTTCTTCTTTTATTTTTTAACAGGTAAAAAAGTATTCAGAATTTCCCAAATATTTACTAGAACAGATAAGAATACAAACCCCAATATTTTCCTTCTCTCCTGTCATCATTTCCCTCTGTAAAACACTGCTTCCCTGAAATTAGATGGGCTATGAATGGCCATCCATGTATTTATATATGTGTATATATATATATATATATATATAAAAGACTATATATATAGTCTATAAATAGATTCCAAAGAAATCTAGAGAAGAGCAAAAAATTAACAGGTTAACAAATTGTGAACTTGTTTATTAGCACATTACTGAAAACAATTATTACACTTTTTGCTTGGCCTTCAAGAGTGACATCACAAAACCAAATGATACAGTTGGGAGGAAACTGACAGCAAATCGGGAAGCCTAAATTCTCTTCCAGATCTTCTCTGTGTTAAAACTGCGACATGGAGGGAAAATGTTTAAATTCTCAGGCCTCTGTTTCTTCGTCTGTAAAACAGATGGGGTTGAATGACATGAACTTGAGCAAAAATATTAGGATGACTCTGAAGTAAAGAGCAATCCTGTGAAATTCAAAGCAAAAATAAGGAGCTGGCGAAAAGGTGAACTGAGACTCATTTATCAGTCTAGATGTTCTTTCTTGGCAGGATGTGAGTCCTGGCAGGAATGGCTACCTTTAGATGGAAGCTTAAAGACGGGATTTCAAGGAACCTGACTGGCTTATTCTATCTTCTACCCTCGGCACCCCCCACATGGCATATTTATATGAGCGAATGCATGAATCTCATACTTGAAAACCTAGAAAACGTAATACCATCATCGTCTTCTTTATCCAACATCTTAAATGATATGCAAGGAGCGAGTATTATTTAATTCTGTTCTTGTTGTGGAATCACAGGGCAGATTTGCATCATTCTGCTGTTAATTATGGTTATTGCAGGAAAGATGTCTTGCCCACAGACCTTTGCACGTTCCTCTGGGGAATTTATTTAATTTTATGTGTGTCACGCTCTTCATGTCCCATTTGAGGAGGAGCCTGGGGAAAAGAGAGCAGTTCTATTTAAAAGATACTTACTTAAAAAGACAGCCATTGTATGGAGAAGTTGAGTGAGCATGCCTTTGTTATACCCCAAGTGAGGTTCACACCAGGTTAAAGGGTCATTGTAAAATGTCTTATGCTCATGGAAAACATGTGTTGAATCCTTTATTTTTAACATTGTATCAGTTTCACCCCTCTATTTAAATTTTCTTTCTCTCTTTCTAAAATAGTCACATTATTCAGAACAGCCCTCTCCAGCGGGGCACGGGGTGGGGGAGAAATCCCCAATACATGAGAAAAAAAAAGATCAAAGAAATTTCATTGCAAATGAGACCATGACACAGTGATTTAGAAGGGATCGCATGTTCTGGGTTTCAGCAATAAGATAACAGCTCCCTTGGCTTCTGCTCTTGGAGAGGTCTGAACTATTCTGGCTGCTCCCTGGCATGATTTAAGGCAGCGATTCTGGTGTGCTGCTCCTACTAACGCAGAGACGAGAGCGGTGCAGGGTCTAGTGAGAGGCTGGCTTGCCACGGATTGCGTAGCTGTGGAGAAATTCAAAGAGCAGTTTAAACTTGTAGTCAGCGATTGAGTTTTCGTAGTTTGGTGACTGAACAAGGAGAAGTGTGTACCAAGGCAAACACCAAAGGCAACTAGTAGTTCCGAACACTGTTGCAGAGTATAGCCCGAGACTAACAGAAAGTGCTGGTCCCTGCACAGACCGTCTAACTAGCCGATGGTGCTGGATAACGTGGCTGGGTTTACGAGATGCAAAGCAAGTGCTTCTGATGCAGGATGTCACTAGATGTCACTCTGGATTTCACTATTTGGTAGTCGAAGGATCTCAGCAGCTCTGCCATTTCGCCGTGGATGCCCCTTGCAGAACCTGAATAGACACCGTGAAATGCGCACGAATAACAGGGAACTGCTGACTGAATGTCAGTTTTCGAGTGTGTGACTTCTATTGATCGTTCATTATTGACATGAAGGTCTCTAGCGTCTTTGCTTTTTCACCTTAAACTCTTTCTCAGCTAAAATTTCCAAGTGCCTGAGGAGCGAGGCCTTGAAGAACGGGATGATTCAGGTCTCACAGGATGTTTTACAAAGTACTTTGACCTCTGGAAGAAGTCACAGGTTCTTTTCATAAAGACTCAACAACTGCTTTGAATAAAAATTCAGATACAAGGCAGAAAAGAAAGTACATCCTTTTCATATTTAAACGCATTAATTTGCACCTATTCGAGTTTAAATAACTAAGAAGAACACCGATTAAAGAAGTCTTGCTTTTTTATTGCTATGTTTTATAAGTCTATATGTTTTATTCGGTGTGCCACTAGTAAAATTGGAGTGTCCCCCACCCAGTGATGACAAATATCATGCTATAAAGTATCCTGTGATTGCGGAGCCATGGTTTTATTTCTTTTAGCTTTGTATACATTAATTAGGTATACACAATCAGAGCGGAGTGCAGAGGCAGCTAAATAAACAAATGACACTGTGGAAAGGTCTTTCTGCATACTAATCATATCCTCCATCTGCAAGCAAAAGCTCTATAAATCGATTTGCTCTTTCACATCAAAATACAAACAGTGATGCAAGTCAGCAGTTCCTTTGTCAAAGTCACAGAGATTGCTGTTCTTCACAAATGCATCTTTACAAAGCTGGATTCAACCATTTGACGATTAGCATTATTGGCAACTCTTCAAAGGAGATTCATCAAGTGATTTGCCATCGGATTGGTGGCCATTTTTATGATGCTGCTCCATGAAATTCAAGTAAAAGTGATTGACATTTGAATTCTTACTTGGAGGACGAGGAAGCCTGCAAAAGAAAAGAGGTCTTCTGATTCCATAGAGACCGTGCCACAATTGTGTGTGTGTGGGCTAGTGTGTCAGCCACGGGACATGAAACGGGTGCTGGGTGATGGGCATCTCTAAGGGGAAGCCAGGAGAATGGGTTGTCATATTTTTACTAAAAGCACAAATGCCAAGTTTCAATGAGTTATGCAAGAGCATATTAAGATATCCTATTTCGTTTGAGAACAGAATGCCAGTTTGCACTAGGGAAAACCTGGGTGGTCCACTCTAGCTAGACACTGACTGTGTTGCATTAGTTGGAAGGGGAATAGGGCATGGGGGGGAGTAGAGAAAGGAGAAGTAGAGTCTTCTCTATAAAGAATTCTATCCCAAGGTAGTACACACAGTGCCTACATGACATACAGATAAGTGAATAATTAGGCTAATGGCCCTGACACCGTATTTGTAAAATTTGGGCATCTCAGCATCTCTAACAACAGAGATTTTAAAATTTGCCTCAGGTATGGACCTGAAAATTGCATTAACGTTTCCTATTGAACTTGACATTTCCTGTTTAAATTATTCAGTGTTATACGTCCTTTCGCTGTACATGAGACACCATTGAGGTACAGGCCATTCCTAAAATTAACTAAGGAGGATAATCCTAGGACCTCCCCAGGTTATATTTGATATGTTTCAGGTACAGAATTCAGCTCTCCCATTAGTATTTTCGAAGAGTTCTGGCATTAACCTTGAAAGGCTTATTAAGTAGTGTACCTCATACAGATAGAGGTGTAATGTACACACTTATTTTTTTCTTCAAATTATCCTCTCAGTTGAGAAAAAATTTCACTTTGGGGGAATCTTCTTAAGATCGCATCCTAAAATATCAGAGAATTTGATTTAAAAATCAAGTTCATCACTTCCGTTAGAAGTAGTAAATGAGAGTTGCCGAGTGAGATTTAGGTCAGTCTAGGAGGGCGTGGCTTTTAGTAACATGTTAAAAACATAAAGCAAGTCCAAAATGGAGTCGCTTATGCTAAGCCTCACCTCAGGAATCTGAGGCTTAACTTCATTAGTTTCAGCTCTCCCAAAAATGGAATCTTAAACCAGCCAGTCAGGAATCACCAGATAAGCACTTAGTTAGGTCATCTGCCAGCTAGAACCCCAAAACTGCAATAACCAACATGACTTTTGCCTAGTATAACTTCTGTGTCCCTGCTTCCTTCTGCCTAAAACACTTTCTCATTTTGTACAGCTCCTCAGAGCTCCTTCCTAGTTGTTAGACTGGATGCTGCCTGATTCGAAGTGATTTTTGCTCAAAATAAACTGTTAACATTTTTAACATGCCTCAGCCTCTCTCTTACCAAACATCGGTGAGTGTACAACTCAGGCCACGAACTTGCTTTTGACAGAATTCAGACAAGTGCCTTGAGCCCGTTGTGCCTCAGTTTCCTCCCTGTTAAATGGAGGCAGAGATATTGACTTATTACTAACGAGTGTTCTGAAGATGAGCTAATTGAATGACGGTAGGAAAGCTCTGTGCAATTCTAAAGTGCTGTATAAATGATACGCTGTCATCACCATCACTGCTAATACTTATAACGATCATAAAAAGTGAATGACTCTGCTGCGGTGAGCTTCGGTCCCACAGGAAAGTTATTTTTTCTTGCTCTGTTTTCATGTTTTAACTGGGTCCTTAAAGCTGCTTAATTGAATAAAAGCAGGGATTTTAATGTTCTCGGCATTTGCGGACTCGTTGTGGAATCTTTACTCCCAAAGTCAAAGGTGGCTAGAATTATCTTCCATGTAAGCTCTACATTTAAGACATTATTTCTACAACCAGATTGTTTTTACATGATAAAAAGAAGAATCAGGATTAACAATTATACTGCTCCCTACGGTTAACTGTCATAAGCACAGTCTGTGAAAAATGGAGTGTGGTGGAAAAGCAAATGCGGGATATTCCCATCTCACTATCTCGAATTCAGCTATATGCCTTTGAGAAAACAAAACAAAACAAACTGAAACCTGGTGCACAAGCACAAAAAGATTCCAGAAAAGCCCAATCAATACTGAAAAATTCAGACACAGATGTCATACACTTTACTTGTAGAAGGATATCTTGGGCCCACTGTTAGTGTTTTTTTTTTTATACTTTTTAGTGCAAAGTTTCAACGTGCCTGCATATCTGCTTCCTAAACCATAGCAGAAATAACAAGCCAGAAGGAAGAGGAGGAATGCTGAGGTCCAGTGTACTGAGAGTGTTCCAGTTATTTATTGCTGTGTAACAAACCAGCCCTGTGCTTGGGGCTCAAAACATTGACTGCATTTATTTTGCTAATAGCTCTGAAATTAGGGTAGAGCTCAGTGGGGACAGGTTCCCTTTGCTCCAGCTGGTGTCAGATGGGGGGGCTGGGAGGCCAGGATTGGAAACACCTGAAGGCTTACTTACTCACTTGTCCAGCCCTTGGGCTGTTTGAGTCTTCGTCCAGGTGGGGCCACAATAGCTGACTCTCCTAAGGTCTTGTCCTCTGACGTCACGGGACTCTCCTCATGGTTTCTCTAGTGTGGTGGCTTCAGGGTAGCCCGATTCCTTACACATCAGCTTCAGGAGCCCATGTAGTATTTCTGAGAGAGAGGAGAAAGACAGGCAGAAGCTAATGGCATCTATGACCTAGCCTTTGAAGGAACACAGCTTTATTGTCTTAGTTGAGGCTGCTGCAACAAAATACCATAAACTCAGTAGCTCAAAAAGTAAGCACTTACTCCTCACAGTTCTGGAGGCTCAGAAGGCTGAGATCAGGGTGCCAGCATGGTCAGGTTCTGGTGAGAGCCCTCTTCCTGGCCCCTTTGTAGGCTCAGGGGGATAGACAAGAAGCTCTGATCTCACTTTCTTTTCTTATAAGGGCGCTAATCCCATTTTAGTGGCTCCACCCCGGGAGAGCTCATCTGAATATAACTCCTAATCTCATCACGCGGAGGGCTTCAGCCTGTGAATTGTGTGGGGGGACATTCTGTTTAACACATTCACTTTTGCCACATCCTGTTTATTACAGGCAAGTTTGTAAGGCCAGCCCATAGTCAAGGGAAGAGGATAAACTCTACCTATTTTGCAGAGGGTGGCGAGAGAAGTGTTAAAAAAATTGCAGACAAGAGTAAAAACCGTCAGAGTCAGAACAGAGAGGCGAATGCCTGATCCTCTCATCTCCAGCAAGAATCAAGGGCTGGGCTGTGGTCTCACTTCTACCTGCCTTGCAATCGTTTCCTTCTCTAAGTTGCAGCCACACTTGCTACTTTCATTACTCACATTTGGGAATTTGCCCTGTTCTCTTGGCTGCCTGAAACTGTCTCCACAATCTCTCTTTTCCTTGCTTCTCTACCTCCCAGCCTGGTTGAGTGCCATTTCCCTAAATGTGGTACTGTGCAGGGGTCAAACACTTGGACTCGGGCAGTGCAACGTAGGTTTGAACTCCGTATCAGCTACTAGCTATGTGACTCTGGACAAGTACTTAAGCTCTCTTACTGGGGATACACATAATTGCGGCAGCTCTCTTTTGCTATGTAACAGTCTGCTTGAGAATTTAGTAACTTAAACGAGGACTTACTGTTTCTCAGGATCCCGTGGGCTGGTGGCCTTGTTCTTCTGCTGGTCTTTCCTGGGCTCATTCAGGTAGCTGCAGTCAGCTGGCAGATTGGCCGGGACGGAAGTGTATAAAATGGCTTCAGATTAAGTGTAGTGAAATAACTCCATCTCTTCATGGGAGGAGCTACAAAATATTGTGTCCCTGTTTTTCAATATATGAAAATATTATTTACCTCACAGGGTTTTATGAGAATGAAATAAGACATGGCTATGAAGCCCTTTATATTGTGTCTAAATGCAATAAGCACACTGTTAATATTAACTGTCTTCATAGAGACTATTATAGAAATGGTGTTAACTGGGTGCGTGTCACAGCTACTTACTGATGCATAAACGTGCAAGCACCTTCTAGGCTTCCTTTTCCTATCTATACACGGCAGTATGGTAGTGCCTAATTCATTGAGTTACCATAATGGTTATCTGTAGAAACACTTAGAAGACTGCAAAGTGAGGACTTACTGGCATTGAATAACAATGCTGTGGTACTGGTATACACTACCCAGGGATATATCACCCAGTCATTACCGCCCTGCCCCTGCTAGGGTCTCTCACTGTGTCGTGTAGTTTCTTTCGTAATACTTACTATGATTTCACTTTTTAATGTCTGCCTTTCTCAGTATTGATTATTGAATTTATTATAGGAAGAGAATCTTGGGGGTATTTCCCCCCAAGACCTGGCATAGTGACTGATGTACATTGGGAGTTCAGTAAATAAGGGCTAAGTGAACAAGTGAGTCACAAAGCACGAACCTTGGTCTGCCTCACAAAGCAAACCGCCCTGAGTTATGGAGAGTCCTGTCCTCCGTAGCGCATGGGTGTTCCTGAGGAACCTGGGGTAACCCATTACCCAAGGCAGAGGATGGCGGACTGCAATTCGCTTCGAAAGCATTTAGACAATGTTTGCTGGTCAGAAGAGGGAAGCCTTCCATATCTGAAAACTCAGATACTCACCATTTGGTGAATTTTTAATGAGCACTATAATATAAAGTCCCAGTCTTAGGGACTGGAATCCATCCATAAAAAGAAGAAACCCTGCCCTCTCAGACTTTATATTCCCTCCAAATCACTTATTCTTTCAAGACACTGGAAAAATCAAACTGTCATTCTGTAATTATATCAAGCTCATACTGGGAAAACTTCTGTAGAACTAAGACTATGATCATTTTCTTTTTATTATTTTTCTTTACAAGTCATTATTTTTTAAATTTGCTTAAATTTTTATGGATCTTTTACTGTTTTTTTTTCCCCCAAATGTTCCTGTTACTGTACAGCTATATGGGGTTCTGCTGCCAGCAAATTCTAGAGGAAGAGGTTGCAGAAAAAGGAAGGGAGTCTTTTATTTAAAAGCTACACAATTTTGGCAGAATAATGGGTTTCTGCCTCAAAACCCATTCCTTTTAAAATACCCAAGGGAAAATAACCCCCTCACCCTTTGCTGGATCAGTTCAAGGCTGCGCCTGGAATCCCTTCTGTTGTTTAAAATTACCATCCTTTGGGATACTAGATGGCTATTGCATGGCCATCCAGGCAGTTTAGCGGGTTCCTTGTGACAATACAGTCCGGCTCCAGGCATCTCTCTACAGACTGTGTGCGCCGGTATCTTGGTCACTGTGCACTGCCTTTTCCTCTGGCTGCTGCCTGCTGGCTTAGCACCTGTCCCCTGTCCCTCTGGCGGTCTGCTCACTGGTGTGTCCATGTGCCTTGCCGAACAGGGCCAAGCAGCGCAGTGCCAGTCGCCAGCGCTGCAGGTGCTTCTCCCATCGGGTGGGGTATGGGCCCATCATCTGGCCACGCAGTCTCCAGGGCCCACCAGCCCAGGAGCATTTGTGTCCCTAACTCCCAAATGGACTCTGAGGGGAAGGAGAAAAGTTTCCAAGTGCCCTCCGTTTAATTCTCCTGCCTCAAAATCCCGTGCTCTGCGGGAATGTCCAGCTTGCTAGCCAACTTAGGCTAACTTCCATCATGCCCATCAGCCCGCACAGCGTCTCTACCCCTCCTACTGCCTCCGTGATCTGGAAGCCGGTTGGAGGGGTTCTAGCTGCACGCGAGGGCACGGTGTCTCTGCCCGGGGTGAGGCGACACCATGTTCACTTCCAGGATACACATGTGTTAAGACCTTTGCACTCTGCGCGTGCTCTGTGCAAGCTGTGTCAAGAGTCCCATTAATTGTTTACCCTTCCTCAGGGGTATGGAAGCCAGTCACGTGGTTTTGGTTGCGATTTCAGTCCACCGCCTTGGGCACTTCCTGACCTGCTTTGGAGGTCCCTCCGCTCTGCTCATCAACCTGGCCAGATCCCCCCTGTTACATTCCAGCAGATATTAGACTTATTAATACCTTTGTTCCCACACACAGAGACAAATCAAATGATTTCTGCAATTTCATTTTCTTCCCAGACAGCTCCCTTCACCTCCTGAGATCCGACCTGTGTTGTGTGCTTCTCTTGTGGCTCTCCTATACCTGCTATCCCGAACTTCTTCCCGATTCCCATGGCGTCCTCCTCAGTGGGGGTTTCATTTCATTTGCTAAAAGAGCCCCTCCAGTAGCTGCCCGGCACAGACAACACAGGGGTACTTTTTAGCCACTGTATGCTAAACCTATGTTTATTCTACTCTACGTCTGATGCAAAGTTTGGAAGCGTATGGAAAATGTTTTCTCTGCACCTTTTGAAGACAGTACTCCAAAGCCTTCATCTTTTAGAATAGCTCGTGAGGAGGCCGAGGTCATTGTGATCAATAACCCTGTGTGTCTGACCTGTTTCCTTCTCCCTGGAGGCTTTTACAAAATATTGTAGTGACAGCCTTTAGGTGTAGATCTTTTTTTTTTTTTTTAATTGATTGTGTGGCCTCTTTCAATCTGGAGAAATGGGTCCTTTCATATCAGATCTTTTTTCTGTAATTCTCTTTAATAGCTTCTCTCTTGACTTCTCTTTCTGGAACATTAAAAAAAAATCAATTGTAGGACCTCCCAGATGAATTCTCTCCTTTATTGTTTTTTCTCCAATTTTTCTTAAGTTTGGTGTTTAGTTCTGTGAGCTCACAATTTTATCTTCTAGGATTTCCACTGAATATTTTACTTGAGTCATTTTGTACTTTCTAAGAAGTTTTTCCTATTCTCCCGTCATGCTTTCTTATAACATATTTTTATTATTTGATGACCAAAATATTTTTTTTCTGAGGCTATTACTTATATCTTTTTTTTAAAGTTCTGTTTCATTTACTCTTTACTGTATAACAAACCAACTCAAAACCAAGAGGCTAAAAACAATAGCAACATGATGTTTTCCACCTTGGCGGGCGTTGATTGGTTGGCTCTGCCAGTCAGGCCTGTGCTTGCTCATCAGGATGAAACCGTCAGTGGGTAGGATGACCCCGGGCCCAGCAAGGCTGCCTTCCCCCAACGCTGTGTCTCAGCCCAGAGATCTCGGGCACACTGAAACTTATTCATATCTCTAACAAAGGAAGAATATAACTTTATTCAGTCTTATCTGTTATTATACTTAGCACTTTTAACTTGGGTGAAGTCAGTTAATGTGACAATAAGTTTGAAGTCAGGTGTGGAAAGTTCCCTGTTTATTAGCAAGGGTGATTATAACCATTTTACAAAATATTTATAGGAAGGAAAGTCATTTAATTCTCTTGACCTGGATATTTTCATCTGTGAGGGAAAAACGTTTAATTCTGTTATCTATAGTCGTTATTTCATCTACAGATTCTATTGCTTTGTCATAAAGTATTTCAAGTTAGTGTAAAAGTGCTAAAGAATTTCAGTGCTTTAGAGAATACATATGGGATTGGAAAATCAACCCCTCGGGGTAATCAAATTGGCTACAAGTCTTCAAATGGGTTGGTCCTGGCCTCATCTGGATCTTGAACTCAAGAATTTCATTCACATCACTCACCTACCCTGTCCCAGACCTGTTTGTAATGGCATCTTTGTGGTTAACGTACTTTTTTGTATAATGTGTCATTTGTTAGTGGGTCTTTTGTCAAGTATACAACTTTTATTTTCGCATCATTTCTTTGGAAAACACACTTTCAGAAGTCTAGGAAAATTGTGTCTAAAATTGTTTGTTTCACCAAAGAATACTATATCGATTTTCTAGGGCTGCCATAACAAAATACCACAGATTGGGTGGCTTAAACAATAGAACTTTACATTATCGCAAGTTTGGAGGTTGGAAGTCCAAGATCAAGATGTTGGCGTGTGTGGTTTCTTCTCAGACTTTTTTCCTCGGCTTCTCCCTGGGTCTTCACATGGTACCCCCTCTGTGAAGTGCACACCTGGCATCATTTAGTGGGCTCAGGTTTCCCCCTTGTATAAGGACACTAGACAGATTGGAACAACACCCACACTCCATCCTCATTTTAACTTTATCGCCTGTGTAAAGGCCCTCCCTGTCTTCAAAACAGTCATATTCTGAAGTACTAGGCTTTAGCGATTCAATATATGGATTTGGGGTGTATTTGTTTTAAGCTAAAACATTTAAGCATTAAATGTTTAAGCATTTAAACTTTAAGCATTTTGTACTTATTTGTCAATTTTATGTCACCAGATAGTGACTATAAGCCTTTGAGTATCGAAGTCACTGAAAAAAACCTTTGAGTATGAGTCACTGAAAAAACACACATTTGAAAATAATTAAACTTTTTGGATTTAAAAAAAGAAATCCATCAGACAGAAGTTTATTTGAATAACTAAATATTCAAAGATTCAGGATTTGAATTTGAAGCTAGCCCAGGTCCAAAAGTGCTGCTTTCAGTTCGTCTAATGGCAGCCTGTTCAAGGGAAAAGCCAAGGACCAGCCCCTGTCTTCAACCCTTTGAACACATCTGCACGACCCATTCCTCCTCTGTGAAGAAAGGTATTACATTAGGAAAGCAGTTCCCCTAACTTGAACCAGAAATCAGAATCTCTAGTGATGAGGCTCCAACATTTATATTTTTAACAGCACTCTGTTGATTTACAAGTTCATTTCGCTTTGGGAGCCATTAGATTAGACAAAAGAGTGATATCTTAGTATATGTGTTACCCAGAATGCATTTGATGTTTTAAAATATTTTATTTATTTATTTATTTTTAGAGAGAAGAGAAGAAAGGGGGAGAAATATCGATTGATTGCCTCTCACATGAGCCCCGACTAGGGACCAAACTGTAAACCAGGCATGCGCCCTGACCAGAAATCGAACCAGCGACCTTTCACTTTGCAAGCGATGCCCAACCCACTAAGCCACACCAGTCAGAGGAGTATTTATTTTTAAATAAAACAACTGTAAACCAGTTCTAATCATTTATGTCTCCCTGGAGGTATAATAATTCTACTTTTCTACTGAAGAATCAGCACTGAAAGAGGAAATGGACAGAGCCATGTCAGCTAGAAACATGATTTCAAGGAAACTACTGTACTTAATATAACAAGATAAAATACATGAAAATGAGATTACAGATCAGAAGTTGTCAATGGGTGACCTACAACCAAGCTTTATCTGGCTCACGCTATTGTAATATTTTTTAAATTAGCAGTCAACATTAAAAATGTATGAGATTTCATTTAAAAGTATCTATAAATATCATTTTTTGAAAACAAATTAAATCTGGCCATCCCGAGCCTGTTTCCTCATGGTCATCATTAGTAGGAAATGAGCAGCAGCTGACTGTCCTGACTGTCCTGAGACTAGATATGTCCTCCGGGGCACCTCGAACCCATGGAGTCCACAAGACTGAGACCAAGTGGCAGTTCTGTTTTCCTCACTTCTCCCCATTTAGTTTTCTAGGGGAGAGGAGATGGAAATAGTTCTCGTACCCATGGGTCTCTTGACATTGGAAAGACAAAATCACATTTCAAGAAAAAAATTTCTTTTGCATTCACAAATCCTTCATTTAGATCATGTCTAGCTTGCAGGCATTTAAGTGTGCAAGGACTGGAGGTGGTGCAGTCCTCAACTTTCCTGCTCCCCCACCACACCTGAGGTCAGTACAGGCTCTCATTAGGGACACTGGTAGCCTTCTGAGGTAGATAGTGGGATGTGCTCAAGGAGAGATTAGTTAAAATCCTAGGTATGAGAAGGGAGAGTTTTTGAAATCTGCAAAAAATCTCTTTCCTTTAATTTACCATATTTTGCCGTGTATAATGCGCTCCCTGTATAAAGTGCACCCACATTTTTGACCCAGACTTTCAGGAAAAAATACCTTTCATTTTAATTTTTTAATTCCATTTTTATTTATTTATATTTAGAAACAAAAGGTATTATTTTGCATCTGGATATCATTATTATTTTCTGAAGTTATACTTTTAATGCATAAGCATAAATAAAATAATTAAAAACATTTACATAGATATAGAACTAGCACTACTCATGTATAATGTGCATCTGTATTTTTCCCTCAAAAAATTGAGCAAAAAAGTGCACATTATACCTGGCAAAATATGGTGCTTATTTGGGAAGGATGCATGCTTCTTCATCTCTTCCCACTTAAAAATAACTGCCATATAGCATTTGCTTTAAAATAGAATTTCATCTCTAATGCTTTCATTTATATAGAATTTAAAACTAAAAAAATTACCCCTATAATGAAATAATCCTATTGTATATTTAATTTTTATTAATCACTTATATATGCATATGTGAGATTTAAATCTAAATTCATATTTTAATTATTCATAGCATTTTTAAACTATTTGATTTGGGGACATTTCTTTGTTTTATTAAAAGGAACTTAGAATAAGCTTATCCAAGTGAACAACTCATGTTGACTTTATTGAAAGTCTCTGGAACCAATATAAGCCATAAGATCAAAAGATGTATGGCTGGGGGAAGATCCAAAATTCAGTAGGCATGGCCTGGGAAGGTCAATTAAAATCATAAAATAAATGCACTCAATGTTTCACCCAACTATCAAAGCACTTTTCGTATTAGAAAACTGAGCTTTCATAACCCAAAGAGGATAAATACTTTTCTAATTTCTTTAGTTGTCTTCCATTATTGTCATTGCATAGTGCAGGAAGGAAATTCCAGACACCCCATAAAAGTCCATATTCACTTGAACTTCAGATAGACCATCTTTTTTTTTTCTTTTAAATAACCATTGCCAGATTTGACTTTATATCTGAAAACAGAATGCTGAGAATTAATGACCCAGAAGTCAAAATGGATATTCAGAAAAACCTTACTAGTTAGTAATCAGATTATTCAAGGAAGTGCCCACTTCAAAGTCACAAGCATTTCTTTAGGAGCTGATGAGATAAAAACCTTTGCCTTTGGGCTACAGATCTTCCTTATTATGCGTCCCTTTAAATCACAGTGCATTGGGACCAAAGAAAGTCAACTTGTTCTCTGCTCAACTATTTGTTTTGAGATGAATTGAGGATCTGTAAATGTTGGTGATACATGATTTCTAAAAGACAGGGGTTACTTACAAAGTAAACTCAATTTTCCATAACTCTTCTCTTCTTTCCTTTTCTTAAGTAAATTTTTTGGGGGGTGGGGGTGGCATTCTGGTTAGAATCAAAGAATTCTTAAAGTTAACTGCCTGTGTTAGAAATAAGTCAGAATTTTTGCTCAAATAATGTATGTCTCAAAGTCTTTGCTGGGAATTCACAGAAAAAAAATGATAGTAACAACAACATCTATTACTTAAAATCACCTGACAACTGTGTATATAGCATAGCCCGTGTTGGCAGAGGAGGGACACAGGGTGAGGTTAGGATGGATTTCCAGGCCCAGGAAACCAGAACAGGGCTGGGAACAAGCCAAGGAAGGATTTTTCCCTTGTTTGCTCCTACCGAGGGGTTTGACAATTTATTTTCTCGAAACTTTTCCTTCAAACCTCTGAGTTCAACGTCTATACTAATTTGAAACAGTAACTTTATTATAAAAGCCACAGAATTCTGGAGATAGAAGAGAGGCTACAGGTAGCTGCATTAAAGATGCATCTTTCACCGATGAAAATACCCAGAAGAGGAGAATGAGATGGCTCTCTCAGAGTAACACCGTTGGTTCGTGGCAGATGGGTCCACTCAGCTAATCTTTAAGCCCCCAAGTCTTCTGACTCCCTCACTTCACCATGTATGCCTTTTTTACACATATTTTATTAAATGTGCTCCAATATCCTGAGTGATGACCAGACAACTTTCATGTAATCTATATAAAGTATTAGCACTACACAAGAGGTTTGAACTTACTGTCTCATTAACTGACCACACCTAAGTTAAATATGGTAACTTGAATAACATTTAAAAAGGAAAAAGAAAAAGCTCATGGATATGGACAACAGTGTGGAGATTGTATTGGGGTGATGGAAAGAGACTTGCCTTGGGGTGAACACAATACAGTGTACAGATGATTTGTTATGAAATTGGGGCCTGAAACCATATAATTTTGCTATGCAATGTCACCCCAATAAATTTAATAAAAAGGAAACATTCTTAAAGATGTGCAAAAAGTGAGTTTTCATTAATAAAATGCAATTTATTCTATTAATGCAGAAAAGAGACATTAAAAGATGTTTTTAAGAGCACAAGTTTTGAGACAGACTGCCTCGGTTCAAATCCCTAAAAATATTAATCATAAAAAATGGGTGTGGCTTTTTATCAATTTCTGCTTTAGTTTCCCTTACTTACAAAATTAGGGGGAAAATGCACTCACTTTGATAAAACTGTAATGGTTATATGATCTAAAACACACAAAATAATTAGAATAATGCCTCGCATATAATAAGTACTTCATAAATGTAAGGTAATGTTGTGATTGGTGTGTCCAAACAGAATCACACACACAAAAGAAAAAAACTGAATAGAAATAACCCCTCCAGATATGATTTGCAGGTCTGATTTGGGTGGTGTGTATCCATTTAAAAGAGGTGTCGAGGAAAGTTTGAACTGCTATCCTTTTCCCAAGCCAAAGATAAAATTATGACTTTGTCCTAGTGTGATCCTCATCTACATGCATAGTTTTCTTCAAAGTCATCTTTTATATTTATCACCATGGAAGGATGCTTGCTGCCCTGGAGGTGTGCCTGACCACCATGCAAATGGCTGATGCATTTCCAAAAGTTACATCTTGCATTTTTTTTTCTATTTTCTTGTTGCCATTCATGGTGACTATTGGAATGGTAACAGCCACTTTTAAAGCAACAAAGTCCTGATTCAGAAGTGAGACTCTCCAAAGCTTTTCAAATAGTTCACATGGCTTTAAAAAATTAAGCCAGCTCAATGGAGTGGAAGTGTTACTCCCTCACTCCCTATGGTTTCTCAAAAGCCATTAGCAACACATGTCTCCTTCGAAGCATTTATGCTAACATTATTTTTTTTGGTTTGTTTCCCAGCCCTGCTGCCTTTTTTTATAAATAACACTTGCAAACAGGAACTTAACTGCATGTAATGGGGAGAAAGTGGTCTGGGTTTTTTTTTTTTTTTTGCAGCATTACAGCCCCCAGTGGATGAGATGATGACCGGCAATTGCACATTCAACTAGTGGACTATAGCGATGAAACCACCATGTCAGCACTGACTCTCATGTAAGCTTCAGAGCGTCAGGATAAACATATTAAACGCTGCGTAATGATGTTTCTGTGAATAACTTTTTCTGAGAGCTGGGATAAAAAATATGTACATATATTCTTACACTCCAATAAAACAATGATGGTGATTCAGCTTTTCATTTGCTTACCTCCCCACCACATGACATTTACTTAGGATAAGCATCATTGATAAAAAAGAATAACATATTTATTAACATTACTTATTTCTAGAAATTAAAGGGCCCTTACGTTTGTTAAAATCATTCTCAGAAAGGAAAAATTAAGCTGTATGACATGAAAAGAAAGATGAAAAAATAAGCGCCGTTTAGTTGAAAGACTTAGCCAAGGTCTCCTTGTTAATGAAGAGAATGAAAGAAAATGCGTTATCTCATTTACCGATGCCTCATAAGATGAAATCCTATGTTCCTTTTTGTTGTTACAGAATATGCTTCCTTGTAATATTAATATTTATACACATGAATATATGTGTGTATATAGAGAGAGAAAGAGAAAGAGAGAGAGAGATTAAGAGAGAACTTAGGTTTAGTGTGAATCAAAGAATCAAAAGAATTCCACAAAAGTCAGAGGCTAGGAAAGGGCATTTAGCCAGGCCTTACAAAGTACTTCCTGCAGTACATCCAGGTGTATCGCCCAGATGGCACAGGTATAAAACCTATGAAATGGGGAAAATGAGATTGTGAGTGTTATTATGACTGTTCTACAACTATAATACATTTATCCCAAGAGGCAGTTGTACAGCTGTTAACATATATGAGCTTGTATTTTCACTTGTAACTTGCAAAGATATTTAAGATTTATGATGATAGGTATGTTTCCTCTATAAAGACTTCAAAATAAGGAAATTTACCAAGGGTACAATCAGATGATGAGATGTATTCACCAAGGATTATTGCAGCAAATGCATAAGCAAGACAGGAAGACTTCTGGGTCCTGCCAGCTACAAAGGAATTAAAAATAATACTGTTGTTTCTTTCTGTTATTACGACATCTTTCATTCAATATGCTGAAAAAGAAATGGAAGGAATTGCAAAATTGCAATTTGGGTTTCAGAAGAAAGACATTTAAATATACACCTAATTTTATTTTTTAGATATTATTTATGTATTTTTAGAGAGAGTGAAAGGGAGGAAAAAAGAGAGGGAAAGAAACATGGATATGTAAGAAAAACACCAGTCGGTTGCCTCTCACACGCCCTCAGCTGGGGACCTGGCCCACAACCCAGGCATGTGCCCTGACTGGGAATCAAACCCGTGACCTTTCAGTTCACGGGCCAGCACTCAATCTACTGAGCCACACCAGCCAGGGCTACGGCTAATTTTAAATCATTCTTTGAACTCTAAGAAGGAAGAGATTTTCAGTTCTAAAATGCAAGATGTCTTTTGTAGTGGTAAGCTTTAATAGAGCTATTGTGTAATTATAGTTCAAAAATAATTTTTTTCTGTTTGCATTGTTTAAAAAATGTGTGTTGAGAGACTGACCCTTAAAAGATACCCAATTCTCTTTAAAAATGTTGTGGGTAGTATTAGTTCCTATCCCTGGTGTATCAAATAACTAAAAACTTAGTGGCTTAAAGTAACACAAATTTATTTTCTTAAGGTTATGGAAATGGAAGTCAGAAAGAAACTCAAAAATAGGACTCACTGGGTTAAAATCATTGTATCAGTAGGGCTGTGTTCCTTTTAGAAGCTCTAGGGAGGAATCTGTCCTCCCCCACCTTTTTTTTTTTCTATAAGCCTCTTGCATTCCTTGCCTCCTAATCCCTTCTTCCATGTTCAAAGCCAGGTGCACCTTCAAATCTCCGACTCTTCTGTCTCCACTGTGATTACATCGGGTCCAGCTGAATTATCGAGGAGAATGTCCCTATTTCAAGATCTTCCCTTAATCACATAAGCAAAGCCTCTTCTGCTATGTAAGATACCATATTCGTAGGTTCTGCCGATCAGGATGCGGGCATTTCGGGAGGACCATTTTTCTGCCTCACACAGGGGATGGATACATTTTGATTACTTGAAAAAAGTTTATTCCTCAACACTTAACACTTTCATCCCATATCTGAAATTTAAAAAACATGTAGTATATTTTTTTATCTTCTATCACAAGTTCAGTGTTGAATTCCAAATCACATGCAATGACTGGTGTATTAACAATGGTCAAAAATATTTGTTATATGATGAAAAAACAATTCACCAAGAAAGGCAAGAATCTGTTCAGATTTTTTCATTGTCACACTTGCCTTTATCCTGTCACAATCACAGTCTGAATTCAGCAAGGGTTATGCGGAAGGGCAGTGTTCTTAAAGAGACACTTCCTCTGGTTTCTCACTTAGCAGCTCCAGTGATTACCGGGAAATAAATCAACCGTCAGCAGTCATAGACAGCTATTTAAATCTCAGGTTTGATCATCTTAGTTGGTGCATTAGAAGTTAAAGAGCCAAAGTCACGTTATATATATAACACTGCCCATGTGCATAAACTTTAGTACAATATTCCGTGGTTAAGAAAGCATCGCATTGGTTTTCGCATGAAATTAACTTATCTTGAAACATTTATATGAAAAAATAAGGAAAGCAAGAATAAATATTTTAGGTGCAATATAGAGCAGTTTTCCAAACACCTATAGCAAATTCAAAACATGCACATTTAATAAACCCAAAAAGCATATTTATTTTTAAACATTGTAATCATACATAAAAATTGTCTCTTGATTTTCTTTACCTGCTCAGAGTTGTTTATTTATATTAATTACAATGAACATTAATCTATTCTTTTTTCTTTAAAACTTTTGGACAAAATATAATTTATTTTCCAAGGGAAATGTTGAATATTGGAATCATCTCACTTTTTGAAATCTGTTTGTACTTTGAGATCATTATAAAGTGACCAACTAACACAGAGTTTCCTGGTTTCTTTCACTTTCTTTAAAATCATAATTTTAGGGGTTAATTAATATCTGTGAGTATTCTGTGCAACAGAGTGAGTTGTTAAGAAAGAGACACTGACCATTGAATATTCAATTAGTTTCAGAGAATATAATTCCTAAATTTTAAAGTTTCCTTAAATATCTATTGACACTATTCCCCTCAGATCAGTATTAGTTGCTTTCCCCAAATTACAGCTTTACAACCTGTCTAATTAATGAGTAATATCCTTACTCACAGCCAATAAAACTATGTCTGTATTTCTATGTCATTTTTAGATATCATATAGAAATTTAATTTATAGAACAAAGACATTACTATTTTAAATGTTTTTCAGTATATTAAATAATCAGAGAAAGCTTGAAAGTTACCATAATTTTAGGTTTTATGAATTGTTTAAAAAAACATTATTATTGTATTTTGTAAAAATAGTAAATGTGGTTTTATGCATGTTCTTAAGTGTAAATTTTGATTTAATAATGGAACTGCACTTTTTTCTTATTGAATGCATTTTTAGTAGAGGTAATTATTCATTTTACAAAAATTCTTTTCACATTCAACTTTCTCCATAAACTAAAAATGTTTAAAAGTGGAATATTCCCATGCCAACTACTCAATTAAAAACGTGTGGGTTATCTATTTTGGGGATAATTCATGTCAATTTTAAAATCCTGGGTTAATTAAATTTGACCCCACATCTCAGCATGTTATTGGATATTTATTTAAGAAATGCAAATAAGTTTAAATCTAATCTTAATATTAACCACTGCTTATGTAATTACAGAGTAGATCCACCTAGGTGGGAAGGAAGAATGCATATTTAAGTGTGTGCGCACACACACAAACACACACGCACAGGAAGTGTTTGGGACGATCCACATTGCTGCTCTCCTATTCCAGAGGGTGTTTCAGAGTTGATGAAATGGAGTTGTCGTTTTTTACTTTATCTTTAGAATACTTACTTTTTAGACTCTTCAAAACATCTTCCTGGCCACAAGAGTTCCTTAGATTTTTTTAAGTTGCTACCAGAGAACTTCTGTTTATTGCACAACACAAGCTTTGCTGTCCACCGTTCCTAGAATGCTGCCTCCGGTACTTACGGAGGGTATGTCTGCTCTCCTCTGAGAGGCTGGGGAGCAGAACTGATTGCCGGGTGAAGACTTTGCAGCCACGCTGCAAACGTTCCTGACTTTGCAATGTAATAGTTGAATCTCTGATAAAATCGTGCGTTGCTTTATAACATGATTTAAAGCAATTGCTTACTAATACATTTTATTCCATTTTAAAATATTAATTGGAATGTAACCAATAGCACATTTTAGTTTTATATTTTCACTTGTCTACTGGATTTATGAACACACTCTTCCTATTTTAATCATACACATGCTACCTTTTAAAATAAGACTTTTTAGCAATGTCGTTTAATATTTTACCATAGGCATTCCTGAAAATAAAAAATTTTCAATACTGTGTATATATTCATATATGTAGTTAAAATAATGCTCTTACTAAATTCAGAATAGCCACTGAGTTTTGCAACATGTTGACTACCACCTTCTTGCTAAGTATGTGATATGAACCATGACATTACAATCTTAAAACTGTAGCAAGAATGAGTTATGTTTGTACTATTTCCCATTCTCATTATATTCTTTGTCACACAATGAATTAATGTTGTGCCATTTTCTATTCTCATTACAATCTTTTCCTTATGAATGGGGTATCAGAATTTTAATGTCTTTTGTAATCTGTGAAATATAGTGGTATGTTTTGTTATACTACTATGACCTTGCTAATATTTTGCATTTTGATTGGTTAGCCCAAGCTGTAATATATAGAGTTAGGTTAGAATGATTGGAATATTTCTTATGGTTTTTTGACTCTTTTGATCAAATTAGTTTAAGAAATATTTAAAATATCTTAATTTTTACATACTTAAAATGATAACCTTGGGATAAAAGGCAAGCATATTTGTACATAGAAAATATACAGTGACTTTTCCATGTAACTGTAATGCAGTGTAGAGATATTATAGCGGATTAAAAGAAGATGTTAGAAATGTGTTTTCCTCCAGATTTCATAACTCCTTAGTTACCCTTTTTTTCTGATTTCAATGCAAGTAAACATGGCATAATAAAATAATTTCATTGTTTCGTCCACCCTGTTATCTTCCTTTCAGCCTGTTTGAAAAGTAGTACTGATGGTAAATATTTTTTGTTCTATGAGATTTGCTTTTATTAGGTCATGTTGGGAATTTAAAATATTAATTGATATTGTATCTGATTATAAACTATATCTGTGTGATTTCTAATATAAAATATGTTATTAAGAGAAATGATTTTGAAGTATGTCCTGGTTTCCATATTTTCCAGCTCCTAAACTACTTTTAGAGTGTTGTTTTAGGTTGGCATTGTCATATTTATATATATGTCTCTTTTCGTATTTGTATCCTCACTAGTCCTCTCTTTAGAAATCGGTGTTGATAGCACAAGCAAGAGAATGTACAAGAGTGGGTGCTTTTAGAAGAAACTACGTGACTGACAAATTGCTGTGTGTTGGGGTCTGAAAACAATGTGTCAATTTACAGAGGAGCAAACTGGCTAAAGACATGGACAGTTGGGACTGAAAATTGAAACTAATCTAACGTGTCTGATTTAAGCATGAGTTTTCCGTAATGTGGTTTACTACTTCGGTGGGAGTGGGGTTAGTAAAGCGGCAGATAAATGTAGATGTTTCCGGTTTAGTGAACTCTGATGTTCTCATGTTTTGTGGCACAAACCACTTCCAGGCTGTAGGCAAACTCTCAGCTTATTACAGACACTGTGAAATTAATAACAGTTTTGTCTTAAGCCATTATAAAAACAAGGTGCCCCATTGACCCATTCTGTTTCATTTAGTAGGATAGAGTAGCATTTCCGGGTGAAATGACAAGAATCCAAAATCACTTCTCGTTTTCAGAGTCCCACTTTTTTCAAGTTATGTATAAATCTTCTACATAGGTGACTTCTTTTTGATGCTTCTTCATTTTAGTATTAAGTGTTGCAACTCAATAATTGTTATGTTTCTCCTGCATTCATTTAAAAACACTTTATTTCTACTAAGCACAGAGTTATGCTGTAACTTCTAATGCATTATTGGATTTTACTGGTGAGGAAGAGTTCTGATCTGTTTCTTAGGGATTGACACCATTATCTTTATGCCATTTATACAAGCAATTTCCAGGGTTCATATAAGCAAAACAAAGCTTTCCCAAAGGCGTATAGTGCCACTTACAAAATATGGTATGAAAGAAAACATAAGAAGTTTCTTGTCTCTTGATTCAGAGACAAGAATCTTCACTTTGGAAGCCATCCACTCTAAACCTGTTGGGTCAGATCTGAAAACTTCCTTACTCTCTGGGGAAAAAAAAAGAACTTGATCACACTAAAATATCTTTAAGAGTACATGCCTCTACTTCTTGCATGTAAATCTTTTATTCGGCAAATAATCCATTCTCTAGAAATAATGTACACTTTTACAGCAATTACAAGTTTAAAGTTTGGATTCACATCTTTTAATGCCTTTTATTGTTTATAGTTAGACTATTTTGGTTTGCTGAATTTTGATACAGATAATAGAGGTATCTTGTCTATTTTTCTAAATTCAAAATACCTTCAGTATGCAATATTATTTAATCTTTTGTATTGTTATATAATTTTCCAATCACTATTATATTAAACACTTTAAAGTAAATTGTCAGTTATTTGTCTTTCTTATAAAATCAGAATTTATTACCATATTTTCCTATGTTCATCTTTGAATGACCATTAGGTTTTTTTCATTTCCTGTTATACTGACATTTCATTAAATAAGTTTTTAGATCTTTCAGAAATCAACATGCTTAAAAATTGTCACAATGTCTTACTATTTTCTGATACAAAAAGTTAACTAGTTTAAAAATCGAATCCATGTAGAAAATGGAGTGGGAAAGGGAAATTTAAGTTACATTCTGGATAAGTCAAGTCAAACTCAGATTTTCATGAAAAATAACTTACAGGACAACTTCAAGGTGCCTCACCAGTTACAAACTGTTCAATAATAATGCTCGTCAGAGTTGTCCCATGTGGCTAAGGTAAACGGATTGTTGTGGCAGCTTGCCTAATGTCCCTTGAGGCCAAATTTGCCTTCTGGCTTGACCCCAAGGCTTCCATGAACTCTAATGGAAGTTAAGAACATGTATCAGAGGGAAGAATTTATTTTTCAAATTGAAGAAAGAGAAAAATAAAGCATTGGGGGATTGCTGCCTTTTCAGAAAATAAACATGTGTGCTGGTTATCTGAAATTTAACACTAATTTGACCAAGCCTTGCTATTCTAGGTTTCATGATTAAATATTGATGTAATTCGGAAGAGCACTTATTTATTCTTATTCTGCAAAAAGAAAAATGGATAAAATTTCAAGGGACAACTTTAATGGTCAAGGATTCATACCTTGACCATTACCAATACTAAGGATTCATAGGCACCATGGGTCATGATGGATTTTCTCATCCTATTAAAAATACCAGTATATATTTTCAGTATATCAACATTAATAAATATAACCCTTCTTGAGTGTTCTTGACATGCCAGACACTCTTCTAATTTATTTACTTATTTATTATTTTTCTATCCTCACCTGAGGATATGCCCATTGATTTTTTCTGAGAGAGAGGAAGGGAAAGAGAGAAATAAATATTTGCAAGAGAGAAACATCAATGAGTTCTCTCTTGTGTGTGCCCTGACCCAGGATGGAACCCATAACCCAGGTACATGCCTGAACCAGGAATCAAACTTGCAGCCTTTTGGTGGATGGAATGATGCTCTAATCAACTGAGACACCCGGCCAGGGCACTATTCTAATTTTTTATATATAATCAGTGACTTACCATAACAATCATCCAATGTAGATACTGGTACTGCTGCTCTTTTATAGATGAGAAAACTAAAGCATGAAAGAAGTGCTGTAAACTTCTCAAGGGCACACAGTTAGTAGGTGGTGGATATAGAATTTGAGCTCAGACGGTGTATCTTCAGAATTCTTGAGCTGAACCACAGTAAAGCACCTCCCTAGATCAAGAAAATGTGTCACTGTAAAGCTGTTTTCTTGATTTTGGTAACAGCTGAAACAGCCCAGGCACGTTATTTCCCAATTCAGTTGTCTGTGCTTTTAGGAATTAATTGGTCACTATACCAAACTGCTTATAATTCACCAACTATGTTTAATAAGGGAAATACTTTTGAAATATTTCCTAAAATATTGTCCCTTGTTCAACAATCTAACATGTTTTCCTGCAGCCTTTTCTTTCTTTAAGGCAAAGGTGGGAGAACATAAAGAAAATAATTTAAAAAAGGGTACAAAGAAAACCCTTCTCTGAAAGGAAGGTCATAGAGAGAGGGAAGGAGGGAGGGAGAGAGAGAGTGAGCAAGCACGCTCAGGGCAATCAATTAACCATGAACGTCTTGTCTTGAACTCCTCTACCCACTCGAATGAAGTCTGTTACACAAGAATAGTTTGCGGCAATTCCAGATTTAGTTCCTCTGGACCTCAAGCCCATAGAATGAGAACATTTCAAGGTCATTTGAGAGGCCCTGTGCCTAAATCAGAGCAGAAATGGTGGCAGGGTGGGACAGAGTGCGAGAGAACCTGACATAGGGCATGCCTAATTCACCACGGCCTCTGCATGTTATGGGAGAGTGTCAGAGGTTGTCGTGGGGTGCTGTGAGAGTCTCCGAGACCACCTGAGAGTGTCAGCCAAAAGGAAGCCACCATGTGGGTTGTGTGAATCCCATAGCAAAGGCTGTGATTTGGACCCTCTAAAGTCATAGGCCAAATAAAAATACTGAGCCATGTTTTAGGGAGATCAACACAGGGAACAGCTGAGTTTCTCAAGAACGACACTCATTTGCCCTGGCCCACACAGAGAGTATTCCCACAAGTTACAGCTACTGGCTAACATCTACAGACAGTCAAGAAAGTGACATCTCAAGTGATCATCAGTAAGAGCATGTAGAGAAGGACCACACAGAGATAAGTCACCTGTTCCCTTCAACAGTGAAACTACCTGAACTTTCTCTGTGCCATTTGGACACCATCAAAGGAGAAGCAAAGGGGTAGGGGAAGGGTGAAGAGGACTTGAAGCATAATAAGTTTCTTAGAGGAGATCTAGCTTATCTCAGGGCACAGGGGCTTTTGCAAATCTTTGAAGTACTCTGTTTCAGTATTCTTTCTGCTAATCAGCGAACACAGTGGGAGATGGGAGGTTTGTCCAGAGCAAGAAGAAATTCATTAAAGAAAATCCTAAAAGTTGCATTTTTTCATGTGCGTGTTGTGGTTGTAAGCAAATTCATACCTGCTGCAACACATGCTATTGTGCTTCCAATACTTTGCATATATTGATGCCTGTTTCTTAGATGCCTTTTCCTCCCCATTATTTCCACCTCATTTTCTGTTCATCTCTTGAGATTGGGTCCAAGTGATCCCTTGCCTTGTGTAAGTAAGCCTTCTCAAAGCTCAATTATGCATGCCTATTATGAATTCCTACAGAATGTTGAGAGTTCTTCTAGCATTTTATTCCATTATTCTTGTCTGTTTTTTCCCACTAGACAATGAGTCTAAAGAGAGAAAACCATGTCTTATTATTCATCAGTGTGTCTCTACTAACTAGCACAATGCCAGGCATGACAAGTACAGCACGTTCTCACCAACATTGATAAATTCTCCTACTTTCAGCCATACGATGTATAATGAAACCAGTTTTACAATATGCTAATTGATATAAACAAAAGTTATGTTGCGACAGTATCTCATCAATGTTATAATGAATGAAATGATGTTATTTGAGGACCTGCCATATAGGCAAAAGAGTTGGAATTTTCAAATACGGCACTCTAAGAAAAACAAGCAAACCAACCTTTGTTTTGCCATCATAATGATCACATTTGGTGTCTCAAAAGAACTTCTGAACAGTTCTCAGAATATTCATGTAGATTCCTAGACTGTTCCTGTGGAGTTCTCTTAAAACTCTTTAGGCCAGGCAACGCCACTGTGCCTGACCTTGTCACACGAAACTAGGAATGTTTGAATGAAAAGAACATGGAACATTAAAGTCTGACCACTGTACAAATGGAGGAAGAAGGGCAACTCGACTCGGAAGGCCCACCAGCCAAGTGTCACATCCTGTTCTCCTGGTGACTCCCATGGCCATTGTCCATCTGGTCTCGGGGGAGGTGACCTGCTCTCCCCTGTGCTCCTCTTCTCAAACACAACATGGCACTTTCCTGGATTCCTCACAGGGTAGCTGAGAAGAGGGAAGGAAAACTCCGACCTCAAATCCATACTTAAGGGTCAGTGATGCAAGGTACGTAGTTATGTGTTGATTGATGTTCAGCAGTTGGAGCTCCTGGTCTTCAAAATATCAGTTTCTTTTTCCTGTGAAGATAATAAATTTGATAATTAAACTTTAAGAATATATTTAACACATCTTGAGTAATAAAAGTACAATTATACCCTTTTTAGACTTAAACCTTGAAGTAGAGCTGGATATTTTGGGTACGTGTGTACTTGGATTGAATAGAGAGGCTGAAAGTGCCGCTGAAAAAAGAATTACCAAGCTTTCATAAACTGTACGCATGAGTTGGTTGCAGTTGTACATCCAAAGAAAACAAATATAGATCCTAATTAATTCACCTTAGAATAGCAACTATTTGTTGAAAATAAGCAGTTTAGTGAAAATTATAGATAATGGTTCTTAGAATTTTTAGTGTGTGGCTTTGTTAAACTTTCAACCTTCATAAAGAAGTTTCATTTTTAAAACTCTTTCCCCATGTTTTGTGCTAAACTTGGAGTTTTGAAAAAGTGTGTTTTTATGGCTTTATTTTGATGTTATTCTGTGATTTTACTTAAAGTCATAGCTCAGAGAAAATAACCAAATGAAAATATTTTAACTTTTTCCTCTTTATTCATATGCTTTCTTTTGTACATTTCTTGTGCCCAGATTTCTGGAGAAAATGTAAGTCTTATTCCTCTACACAATTATCCTTCTTGGTCACTTCCTCAGTTAATTATGGGCACAAACCCATGCTCAAATTAGATTTAACGCTTTACTTAAATTCTGATAATGTTTAGTCACATCACCTTGCATTTGTCATTCAATCAATATATCATATATAAAATAATTAAATATCTATGATTATAAAATGCAAAGCTATATAAGACACATTGCCTCCCTAAGGGGAGAATCTAACTTAAGACATAAAACGTACACACACAAACATATACACATACAGGAGAATTGTCAATACAAAGAATTATTTGTGTCAGTTGAGTGATGGGATTGCATGAGATTATCTCTAAGATTTTCCAGCTCTGTAATCCAGAAACTGGGTCACTGTGTTTATGAACCAGGAGTGCTCTAGGTATTCTTAGTAGAGAGCTATTGTTCTGGGCAATATTCATTGAGAAACGTCCCCATACACTGATCACTAGGGTATGCTTAGAAACTCACAGTCTCAGGATTGGACTGCAGAGGTTATTTGGGCTCACTGGTGGCTTTAGTTCTTTATTTTATAGCTTTAGTTAAGCAGAGAAAGTTGTTCCATATTCAAGTGGATGCAGATGACAAATTAAGCTGAAAAGACCCTGTAAACAAACATATAGCAGCGTGAAGGCATGTGGAAAATGGAGACATAGTGAAAAAGTAGCCAGGGGTCACTAGAGTCAGGGTGAGTGCTGGAAAGCAGTGGGAAAAAAGGCTAAAAGTGGGGAAAGCCCAAGTTATAAAGAGCTTTAAATACAGGGTAAGGAGTTTGCATTGCATACTGTAGATTGTGGGCATGCATTTCGGATTGGGCAGTCTGATATCTTAAGACTTTGATCAGAAATACTGGAAAGAAATTGAGAAACGACCTGACATTCTGACAAAAGGAAAATTCTGTCATAATACCACATGGATCAGGAGAAGAAATAAGAGTTTTCA
>PVKM010009412.1:0-36929 GCA_004027735.1 Carollia perspicillata
TTCTAAAACAGTAATAAAAAACAAGGGCAGCAGGGTGGGAAATGTGGACATCTATAATAGTGTAAACAATAAAAATAAAGTAAAATAAATAAATAAATAAGTAAAGGTAGTGAAAAGCAATTCAAGTCTTCCTTATGTATTAAATGGTATCCTTTTATTATTCCCTGGAACAATGAAATTTCTTGATATCTTCCATATGAAACAAACCCAAGACTACAAGAAGAGAGGTTTTTATACTGTCAGTGATGATTAGTTGATTAATCATATCTTGTTTTTGTTAAAGAAAATGAAGTGTTTTTCTGCTTTATTGACAATTGACAAAAAAATTAGAAGATATTTAAAGTGGCTAGTGCAATGATTTGATATATGTATATATTATAAAAGTAATCCCCTTGTTAATTAACACATGCCTTTTTCACGTATTTACTCTTTTTTTTCTGGTGGCACCACTAAGTACTACTCTCTTAGCAAGTTTAGGTTATACAAAAGAGTATTATCAACTGTAGTCACCACGTTTTACAGTAGACCCTCAGGCCTTATTCATCTTATAACTGAAAGTCTGTACCCTTTTACTAACATATCTCTATTCCTCCCACATCCTACCCTGGCAACCATTTGTCTACTCTGTTTCTATGAATTTGATTTTCTTTTTTTCTTTCATTCTTTTTTTTATATTTTACTTGATTAATTTTAATAGTTTCCTTGTTGTATTTTTTCCATTACCATTTTTCTGCCTATACCCCCCCACCATCTACCCCCCACCATTACCACACAGGTGTCAGTGTCCATGGCGTCCATGGGTTCTTTTTCTTTTTTGCTCAATCCTTCCACCACCCAAGTCCCCTGCTCAGAGCTTTCAGCCTGCTCCCCATCTATGAATCTGTATTTATTTATTTATTTATTTTTAGATTTCACATGTAAGCGTTACCATGCAGTGTTATCCTTCCCTGGCTTATTTCATTAAGTATAATGTCCTCAACATAGATGGCCATTGTTGTCACAAATGGCAGGATTTCCTTCCTTTTTAAGGCTGAATAATATTCCACTGTGTATAATCCCATTTTCTTGATCTATTCCTAAAGTTGTAAATTATTTATGTCCAAAATACATAATAATTCATGGATTGCCTATCCATAGCTTATAAATAGGTTTACAAATATTACCAGGGCAGATGTTTCTACAAGAGAGGCATGTACATGTTTAGCTTGTTGGGTTTCTGAGTTTCTAAAATCTTTTCGATAGGCTTTTGAAGAATGCGCTCCTCTATACTCCTGGTGAAATCTGGCTTTGTTCTGATTGGTGACAATAACAAAGATTATCTTGGAAGCAGCCACAGTAATGACGTCTTTGTAACCTCTCCATGGTTGAGCCAGACTCTCCTTCTCCACAGGCAGTACCTGGTGGTGGTCCCATCACAACTGTACAGTGGGGTTCCTGAGAAGGCCTGCATCATGCTTAATCACCTGAATGAGACCGTGACATTGAACATGACTCTGGAGTATGGAATACAGACCCAGGCCCTCCTGTCAGACCTGGTGACAGAGAAGGACTCCTTCTACTGCAGCCCCTTCACTGTCAGCATCATTCTTTGGGATAAGGGAGATGGTTAATGAAAGCACAGATTAGTTGAAGCCTTGTGTTCTGACCCCCAGCAATAAAAAAGCATAATGAAATTCTATTGAATGTGCTTAGATGATATTTACAAACCTTTAGTGGAATATACAAAGGCTAACTGTAGACGTAGGAAAGATTTTGTTTGCTCTTAAACTTCTAAGACAATGTTTACACCATCAGAGATATAAACACTAAGATTGGTCAACTTAAGTGACTTATCTAAGATCTCACTGGTGGCTAATGGTTAATGTATTACCCTAGTTACCTTCTATTACTTAAAGAATTAGATATTTAGTTAATCATACTGGCTTACTACCAATATAACATATAATTGCTGTGAAAATTCAAGCATGTTATTTCCTTCACTATCATTACTGGTTGAATGTCATCACTAATTGAAGATTGTTTTGTTGCAATGCTATTTCCCTTTATTTAAATCAATGAATTGTTACTGTACTGTTACACAGTCATAATAATCTATAAAAACAGGGGAAATAATCCTTGACTATATCTCCTACTAATGCTCTTGAAACTAACCAGAAAAATGAGAATATCATAAAGGCTGAAACATTCAGAAGTGGGTCAGTCTGGGCAGATTCTTCAGCTCATATTTCTGTTTTACAGATTCCAGAGTTGCCAACTTCCTCAGCATTCGTTACTGTGCAGGTGAAAGGACTGACCCAGGAGTTCAAAAAGAGGAAGGCAATGCAGATAATGAAAGTAGAGAGTCTAGTCTTTGTCCAGACAGACAAACCTGTCTACAAACCAGGACAAACAGGTACAAGGAACCAAATGAACAAGGGCACCTTCAGTGGCAGGGGCCTGGGAGGCAAGATTCTTTGTGACTTTATTCTGCAGTCGTGGAAGTCCTGGCATGTTCTTATCTGTGTTATTAGTTTGGTTTCCCCTGGAGGGTTTCATGGGAAAAATCTCTGTTTCAGTGAGATTCCGCATCGTCTCTGTGGATGTCAACTTTCTCCCTTTGAATGAAACGGTGAGTCTCGTAATGATGGGTGAGGTCTGGAGAAGCATGCAAAAAGCTAAAAGCCTACTCTTTGGGGGAACCTAAGACCAATATGAGATACTTAAACCTATCACAGAAAGAGTTCACGAAAGTACCACTTCTGGAGAATAAGAAATCCGTTCATCAATTACATTCTTAAAATAAATTAAATACTGTTTAAATGATATTCTTAAAGATACCAATTACTTTTATTGAACAAAGGAAAAATAACTGTATTTGAATTCCGTGTTAGGGAAATGGAGAATTTCTTAGAGATAAATATCATCTGCAAAATAAACTTACTATTCAGGCCTTTTTTTTAAACCTAAGTAAGTTCCCTCAACTTTACATTATTTCATAAAGGGAAAGGCATGGCTTCCTAAGAGATGTATATCCCAGACTAAACGTGTAGAGTCCTGTGAGACAAACTGGGCCACAATTCTTTGCCTGGACAAGAAATACACAGATTCACTTCCTCTGACCCAGACACTCTATTAATGCTGATATCGCAGTTTTCCCTTTGTAAACTCTATCTCACACCCAATTATTTCTCTCTTTTCAGTTCCCCGTGGTTTATATTGAGGTAGGTAATATATCATTGTACCTTAATCGGGATGAGGACTTACTACAAGTTATGTTCAATTGACTCCCTCCACCTCTTCTGTACCTACTAGCATTTCACCAAAACTAAATAAGCACTATTTTTCCTGGTTTTTCTTAAATCTTTTGAAGAGTGGATAAGGTGTAAATGAAGGAACAAAATTCCCTGGGATGATGCAATTTAGTGACTCTTCCAATATTTTTGACCACGATAAATATGGCTAATCTCAAAAAGAGGTACTATAATCTGTGATATCTCAGAGCTGGTAAACTTATTTCCCTTTTCTCACTCTAGAATTCTTATAAAACTTCACTAATACCTTTGGTGCCAATTTACCCACCATCTATTATCCAGCTCTCAACATCACACTTCCCAAAGTCTAGTTATCAAAAGTCTGCACATCAATTGTTCCTATGAACTCATAATATTTTTACCTATAGAACCCTAAGAGGAACCGAATTTTCCAATGGCAAAGCGTCGGGCTGCAAGGGGGACTGAACCAGCTCTCTTTCCCACTCTCAGTGGAGCCCGCGCTGGGTCCCTATAAGGTCATCGTGCAGAAGGAGTCAGGGAGAAAAATAGAGCATTCCTTTGAAGTGGACGAATATGGTAAGAATTCTGCCCGTGCCCGAGACATTTATAACATGAGAGTGTTTAAGATCAGCTAGCAGGGATTTATTATCTGAATAACTAACTTAATACAACTGTGGAAAGGGCCAAAAAAGTAAGTGTGCCGCAGGAATTGACGGATCAGAGGAAATTGCTAATAGTTCTCCCGAAGCAATGATGGGGACAAATAAATCAGACCTGGCGAGGGCGCCTTCAGCTGCCAGAGTGAACCACGAAGAAAAACTGATAGAGCTGTCTATGGAAGGCTGTTGCCTCTTCATAGCTACACCGTCAGTGTTTCTGCAGCCAAATGTCTGGGGTGGGTCTAGGGCCCGTGCTAGTCGGCAGGGCGAGCAGCTCAGAAGAAGAATTGGACACAGAGGGAAAGAGTAAGAACAAATGGAACCTACTGACTTCACTGTACCGGTTACCACATCTAACCACGACAATCTTCAGAAAGTGAAGGTGCAGCTTTCCTTCCGCCTTTGAAATACTGAGCAAATTCAAGACAAGGAGATTCTAGGGAAGGTAGTCTCAGCTTAACCAAATTAATGTGACACCAGCTGTCCATGATTGTGAATGACATCTCCTTTCTCAGTAGTGTCCCTGCTGTTCCAAATTATAAATGAAATCATTTCATGCAATCTTACAATAAAGGTTCTGTAATAGAATTATTACTAACTCTTGCAAGATCTCCTGCCCATTCTCACCTCTTTTTTCTCTTCTACTGACAACAGTTTTGCCCAAATTTGAGGTCCAATTGAAAATGCCCAAGACTATTGGTTTTCTAGATGAAACATTTGAGGTAACCGCATGTGGCCTGTAAGTTACATTTCTCATCTCCTTTCTACTTTTCTACTTTATCTGTATTGCAAATAATTGTTAATGGACTTGAAAGTATTTTAACTACAGAAGGAGTGACTCCCTTTCCCACTTGGCTGAGCCCTGATTAGGGAGCAGGAACGGTAGCATATGGCACTTTTACTAGTAATATTAAAATCATTTACTGAACACTTAAAATGTGCTAAGCAATGATTGAATAATGTTAATAAGTGCCTCGCACTTATTAACATTTTTAGTCTTACATTAACCCTGTGAGATGGGGATAGTTATCCTCAATTTACAGATGAGGAAACTCTAACACATAGAGGATTAAAAGAAAACTGGCTCAAGCTCCAACCAGTAGTAAAGGGCAGACCGGAATTTAAATCCGATAGTCCGGCTACAGACGCTGAACTCATCACCAATATTCTCTCCTCTGCAATTTTAAGAATATCTCACGTCATACGCATTTATATTTCCTAGGCACTGTGCTAACTTGAGCCTAGACTGTCCAACCCTGGAGCTCATGCTCATGACTTCTGTGTTGTTCTGTGTTCTACCAGCCCCATTGTTTTTATTGCTCTGGATTTCTTAAACTACGGAACTTTAGAAGAAGCTAAGCTGGCCCTTTATTTTAAACGCTGGACACATGATGTAGAATTCGAAATATGTGTCATAGTTATTTCTTTCCAGACTGCCTTTTCCTGCAGTAGAGCGTCCTCCACATGCACCAAGGGGAGACATTACCCCTTGCTTTTAAAAACAGGATGAGAAACATGTTTTCAATCTTCTTACCAGTTTTGATGCTTTAAACTTTTCCAGCATAGAAAATACCTTTTGATTCAGCATTAACCATAAGATTCAACAAAGTGATCAAAATGTACTAAATAACTTGCTATTTTATTAGTACTTGTAGAAAGTTGGGGGGAAATTTATTTTTAAAAGGGAGAAGTTTGGGGACACTGAGCCCAAATCTCCTCTTCCTCATGGTTCAGGCAATAGGTTTCAAACTTAAATGTGCATTAGAGTTTGTGGAGGTGCTTAGTTAAAATGTAGATTCCTGAGCCTCACCTATGGAGAGATTCTAATCATGAATCTCAGGAGAGATTCCGGTCTCTGAATCTCAATACGTGTATCTCAAGCAGTTTCAATGTAGGTGGTGTGTACAGCATACTTTGAGAAACGATAAACTAAATTGGACTTCACATCATGTCTTAGCCCATTCAGGCTGCTGTACTAAATACCACAGACTGGGTAGCTTATAAACAACAGGAATTTGTTGCTCACAGTTCTAGAGGCTGGGAAATCCAGGACTGAGGTGAGAGCATAGTCAAGTTCTGGTGAAGGTCCTCCTTTTGGTTCCGAGTTGGTGCTTTCCCACCTTGTCCTCACCTGGTGGGAGAAGCAAGGGATCTCTCTGGCGCCTCTTGTATAAAAGCGCTAATCCCATTCATGAAGGTCCCACCCTCATGATTTAAGCACCTCCCAAAGGCCTTACACCCTAATGCTACCCTCTTTGGAGATTAGAATTTCAAGATATGAATTTGGACACACACAAACCTGCAGACCATACCACATTATATCCTTCTTCTGATTTGGCAGAACCAGAATTAGTCATTATGATAATATTTATCTATAACATTTTTGTTTTATAGCTAGTGCTTTCCCACTTAACTTCTCTTTTATCCTCTTAAAATACATAAAAGTTAAGAGGTATTTTAAAAGCTGGAATCATAACCTAGATAGTCTGACATCAGAGAAAAACAAATAAAATTGGCTTATAATAAAACCTCACCTCGGGGGAGGAAAGATCTGAGCAAAACCACACTGTCAATTTTCCATGCGGAGGTGTTTCAAAAGATTCAGTATTTTCTCCATATATCTTACAGATGTATACTTACTCAGATAATTATGACAGTTTCAGAATAAGTGCTTTTAAAGTACAAATGCTGTAGAAGGAAATACAATTGCTCTAAATGAGCAAGATGGATATATGAATGGATCAAGTCATGAGAAAAACAAGTTATTTATATTAAATGTATTTTTGTATGACTGCTTTATTGTTATAGATACACATATGGAAAGCCTGTCCGTGGTCTGGTGACAATTAATGTGTGCAGAAAATATCCACGTTCCTATTCCTCCTGTGCAGGAAGACATTCACAAAGTATCTGTGAAGAATTCAGTCAACAGGTATATGGAAACCATTCTCCCCAGGACATTAAAACCAGATCATTGTTTTCCCCCGGATTATAATACTATGAGGAATACAATAGAATACTGTGCTCTGAATATGATACAATAGAGAGTAGTGTTTGAAATAGTCACTTTGAAAGATTGTGAAGTAAGGGAAACATCATAAAATTGTGTGGTAACATTCAGAGCCCACTAGAGGGTTAGGCTCATGGATTTATAGTGATATTTATTTGACTAGTTCTATAATTTTCTTCCAACTGTAATCAACATGCCAGGTATAAAGCTGTAAAACGATGTAGAAGTATCTAAAATTTGCTAGATAAATATGAAAGAAATCTAGCAGCCAAAATCTTTAATATATCAAAGAAACTAAGATTAATTTTTATTTCCAAGTGAGTCATGACCTCAATATATCATTAAATATAATTAAATTTTATTATGCAGTAATTATTTTCATATAACTACAAAAATAAAAATGAATCTTTATTAACACATGGCTCTCAATGTTGAGTTTAGAAATCTGATTACAGTCATGTGCTGCCTAATGATGCTTTAGTCGATAATAGGCCTGGTCCACTGCTCTCTGTAATATCCCACTGCAACACATTACTCACCTGTTCGTGGTAATCCTGCTGTAAACCATCCCAATGCTCTACCAGTCCTGTAAAAGTATAGCACATACAGCTAGGTACAATTCAATAATAAATGACTATGTTCCTGGTATAGGTATTTACTATGCCATACTTCTTATCATTATTTTAGAGTGTACTCTTTCTACTTATAAAAAGATTGTTTTTTTAAACCATATGCCTCATCATGCCAGCAGCAGCCTCATACAGCTCATGTTTACTGTGTCTCTCTCGATTGCAGCATTTTCTCTTATGTTGATTACCCTCATGGTGTTTCACACAGTATCATGCTCTACAGGTTTGTAGCCTTGGAACAATGGTCTATCCCATACAGCCTAGGTGTGTACGAGGCTATGCCATCTAGGCGTGTTTAAATGCATTCCACTCTATGATGTTCTCACAACTACCTCAAGATGCATTTCTCCAAATGTATCCTCATCATTAAGTGATGCATGACTATGTTATAATAATTCATCTACTCAGTGAATATATTTGTTTTTATTAATTTTTGAAAATGAGAAAATACAATTCAGAAAATATAATCCTTAGCCAATATTTAGGTGGAGGTAGTTACAGAGTCTTGTTAGTTGTTGTATCTGGGTTGTGTTTGGAAGAGCAGTAGCTGTTGGCCAAGAAATGAATGGGAGAAAGAATGTTAGGATTTGAGGAATGATATAGGCAAAAATTTAATTGCAAAATACTGTGGCAAATTTGGACAATCCAGGAAGTTTAATATGGCAAAAATGAGATAGGCTCTCTAGAGAAGAAAGGAGGCAAAGATTGACAAGAGTAACTCAATGATTAATGAAGACATTTTATGACATTTTGGAGCTTAAGAAAGGGCAAGTGACTAAAAGATGATCAGAATATTTGTGAAGCTTTCTTCCCTAGCCAACAAAAAGTTTCCATAGGTTAATAGCTAACTCTTTTGCTAGCAAATCAGAAGACCTAGGAATTCTCTCTCTCTCTCTTCAGGCAGACAGTAAAGGCTGTTTTACACAACTCGTAAAGACTAAATTATTTCAGCTGAAACTGAAAGGGTATGGCATGGAGTTAAAAGTGGAAGCCAAGATCAGAGAGGAAGGAACAGGTTTGTGTTATTTTTAAATATTAATTCTTCATTTATTAATTTTTTAACTTGTATCGAAATTTCATTCTATGTAAAATACTTTATTGTTTCTAGGGACTGTGAAAATAGCAAGATCCCTGTCCTCAAGGAATTAGAAATCTAAAAAGAATGTGTGTGCGTGTGTGTGTGTGTGTGTGTGTGTGTGTGCATGTGAGACCTGGCCTGCAACCCAGGCATGTGCCCTGACTTGCGATCAAACCAGTGACTTTTTGGGTTAATATCCAATTGTATGTATTTTGTAAGTGCAAAAACCACTGGAGAGATTAAGAAAAAAGGATATGGTTGGTATTTTTGTTGTGATGGAGTGAAGCTGGGATGAAGGTAGGAGGTGAATTGAATACACAGAAGTGTTCAACTGCACTTATTTTTTTCAGGTTTGAAATTAACTGGGCATGGATCATGTAAAATCACCAATACCTTAAGCAAACTGGTATTTAAAAAAGTGGATTCATATTATAGACGCGGGCTCCCTTTCTTTGGGCAGGTAAAATATCTTTTCAATATAATCATAATTTGGGGGTGTGGCTTTTAATAAAATGAGTTTTCATCTCACAAAATCAAAGTGTATTATGAAAATTAATATTTATTTACAGTAATAAAATGAATTATAGCAAATTGCAACCTTAAAAGGCAATATCATCACAAAATCCAGAAAATTGAAGCATAACTTTATCAATTGACTTTCTAACACATCTCTATATTCATTTCTTCTGAGTAGTTTAGGCTGCATATTCTTTTAAACAATGATTTTATAATATAATTTTCTAAAGAAAAAATAAAATGTCTTTCAACTAGATGATTAATTTTTGATTATTGATAGTTTTTAATCTTTCTCAGAAAATATTTGTATTCAGTTTCAAGGCTCAATATTCCTAATAATATTGGTAAATTTTAGGACCAAGATGCAATTTAGTAATCAATTTATTTTTACATAAGAAATGCCCAGATTTCTGGGCATATTTTACCCAGATATCTGCGCATATTTGTTTTATAGTAACTAATCTTTCAATTGACAGTATATTGCCAATTTCCTCATTTTAGTGGCATAGTATGAATTTTATATTATCTTCACTTATTCTAGTATTTCATATTAAATTGACAAAATAATCAATACATAGATATAATTGGACAAGATCACTTCAGGTTGGTAGAAAAGCATGAGGAAACTGAAGACCTAAAAGGTTAGTTTAACCTGGCCAGAAAGTTAAGAAAGGTGGGAGAATGGCCAAGGCTCTAACTGTGAAACAGCTTTTCAAGAGCAAAGAACTAAGAAGTAGCCAGTGTGACTGGCTGACTTAGAAGGTATTGACTGACTAGCTATAGGTAAGCTAAAACAGACCTTAAGGGGCTTTTTAGTATATGTTTAGAATTTTGAGTTGAGAAATCACCGAAGATTTTAAGAATAACATGATTAGTTTAGCTGAGGCAGTACAGAGAATGGTTTAAAGCAAGAATGAAGCAGCAAGAAGATGGACTGTATAAGATTTAATAGAAAACTAATGGAAACCATGTCGGGGAAAATGTAGTGGTTTTCATTGGAATGGTAGCAATAGATTTGGAGAGAAGTAAATAGCAATAAAATATGTTTTACAGAGGAAGAGAGAGCATTTGGCAATGGGGTAGATATAGGCAGTAATAGAGAAAGTGACAGAAAAAAGACCTCAATATTTCTGCATAAACTATAGGATAGATAGAAGTATCATGTACTGAGATAAAGAACACCAGACATGAAGAAAATTTAGACAGGTGACACCATGAGTCCACTTTGGGATATTTTCAGTTGAATGCCCATGAATTATCTACATTGAAATATCAAAAGTAAAAATAATTCAGAGCCCAGAAAGCAAACCTTATTTTTAGATTCTAAGATCTTCAGTAAATGACAGCGACCAAGATGTTAATGGTGAGCACAACAAAGAATGGATGATGATGTTATGGCTGTATTACACTTGAAACCAACTATCGCCTTCATATTTCCAGGTTCTTCTAGTTGATGGGAAGGATCAGCCACTCCCCAATAAAACTCTAACTGTCGTTTTGGATCAGACTACATACCCTTCCCGCTTTACCACGAATGAGCATGGTTTGGCAACCATTTCCATCGATACCACCAACCTCACATCTTCTCCCATTATGGTCACAGTAAGTGGAAAGAGCATCAGGAACCGAAAACATAGAGATCACTAGGGCCGCATAATTTGAAGACATATGGGAAGCACATGAGTCGAGGGATAAAACGAAAGGTGATAAAGGGTAAAATGGAAATTGAGCAATGTAGAGTCTTAAATTGTAAGAAACAAAAATTCTTTGTTTTATTGTTGTCTAATTAAAGTTGTCCCAATTTTCCCCCCATTGCTCTCCCCCACCCACCCACCCCACACTCCCACAGAAACAAAAAGATTTTTGTCAGAATTTTATAGATTGGCTCTGTTAGGTTGACTTTGTTAAATTGACTCTGTTTACAACATCATCTAGTTTCAGGAGATATTTATTAGATCACCTTGATATTCCCTTGAAAATTTTAGTATTTTTATAATTTTATAATAAAATTACATTTTTCTTGGTCTCTTTGATATACCATTTTTTTGTCCTGTATTGAGTGTTCAGATGATCTTGTGTGATTTACAGCTATAAGGGTATTAAGAAAGACTAATTGGTCTTGATTGTGAGTGAATAATATCTACTAAATCAGTACAGTATAACCTAAAATAAACTTAAGGGAAACTCATTCATAGATTATGTTTTATTTGGGAAAGCAGCCTATAATAGAACCAAGAAAGCATGGTTTATATAAAATCTTCAGTAAATTATAGAAAGTGACTAACAAATACAGTATATAATACATATTAAAATAGGCTATGTAAGACTTTTATTCCTTCCATTAGGTCATTTACAAACAGGATTCTGGCTGTTTTGATAACTATTGGCTTGAAGAAATTCATTCACGAGCACAGCAAACTGTAAAGCATGTTTTTTCTCCAAGCAAGTGTTATGTTCACCTTGAACTTGTTACTGGTACCATAGCCTGCGGGAAAACCCAAGAGATCCGGGCACACTACATTCTGAATGGACAGACTATCAAAGATGAAAAGGAGATAACCTTCTATTATTTGGTGAGAATGAAAGCCATTGTAGCTCTTCTCAATTGTGTAGATCCCAAAAGATTGAGTTCCTATCTAAGTAATGTCCTTTATCAGATATCAATATAAATATGTATATTTTTTGTTTTTATGCTTGAAGTTTTTTAGTATATAAGTAAACAAAAGATAAGAATCAAGAATGCATTCAACAAGAAATTAAATGTTAGACAATAATCTGAAAAAATATTTAATTTTGACATTAGTGGGAGAAGTAAAAATTAAAACAATAAAGCAGTAGCATTGTATACTTACAAAGGTTTGAATAATTTGTGAAGTTTATGACTGGTATAAGTCCAGGGAAAAGTACCTTCACAGACATATTATAAATTGGTATGATATTTTTAAGGCCAATATACCTATTTATGTCCTCAAATTAAACATATTCAAATCTAGTAGTTACCCAAGTAAGTCATTATTACAAGAAAAATGTTATGTATAGAAAGTTCTGTATAGAAACATTAACTATAACATTCTCTAAAATTTTAGTAAAAAGTTAAAAATTGACAGTAAGTTAGAATCTTAGCTTTATTGCTTCCTGCTTCTGTACCTTGGACAATGTACCTACTCTTATCTGTGAAGAGAAAAGTCAGTCATCTCACCCTGATACTGGAGTTGGCATTTATAAGACTTCATAAGATTACTATGTAAATTAAATACAATTCTAAAACTGTTCAGTTCAGTGCATGGAACACAGAGAGTGTCAATACATTTAGTTTTGTGGTTTTCTAAATGAAGACTATAGAGAATGTTTACATATATTTTATATCTGCCTTCATTATAGGTTGCTTTGCATATAATAGATGTTAAAATATTTGTAAAGAATATGTAAATTTGAAATAATGTTTACAGTGCAAAGTAAATATTAAGAAAAATACAAAAACCTTGTAAAAGTATATGTTTGTAACTTAAAGCACATTAATTATGTGTATAGAAATGTATTAGAAGAGAAATTTGGAGGTCAGAAATAACTTCTGGGTTAAAGTAGTGAAATTTTGGTTTATTTATATGTTACAATTTTGATTATGTTTAATATGTGCCCTTCACAATAATATTAAATACATTTCTCTCTGTCTTAGATTAAAGCGAGAGGAAGCATTTCCCAGTCCGGTACCCATGTGTTGTCCATTGAACAAGGGGATAGTGAGTACTTTCAGGATTTCCTAATTTTTCTCTTATATTGTTAAGACAAGATTTTATCAAGAATAAGTTATTTTTACATTAGAGAAAACTGTCAACAATTCTCTTGCATAAACCAAACATGAGAAAACTCATACCAAAGTTTTATTTTATTCTATTTAGTATTTTTCTTCTTTTTATAGCATGTCTGTATTATAAATTTTATTCCTAAAATAAAATGTACTTACTTTATAATGATTTTTAAAATGCAGAGGATAATTGAAAATGCAGAAAATCGCCAAAGAAAAGTTATACTCTGTATGTTTTTGTATTAGTTTCCTATTGCTTCTGTAATAGGCTGCCATACACTTTCTGACTTAAAACCATGCAAATTTATTATTTTATAGTTCTGTAGATCACAAGTCTCACTGGGCTAATATCAAGGTATCAGCAAGACAATTTTCATTCTAGAGCTTTAGGTGATTATCTGTTTCCTTGCCTTTTCCAGCTTCTAAAGATCTCTCTCTCTCTCTCTCTCTCTCTCTCTCTCTCTCTCTCTCTCTCTCTCTCTCTCTCTTTAGGTTTAAAAGTAAATATTTATTAAACTGGGAAATCAGATCAAGATAAATTGCCAGTGCCATAAAATTATGTATACTAACTTTATTGGGATGATCACTTAATACATTATATAATATCTGACCACTAGGTTGTATACCTGAAGCTAATATTGTGTGTCAACTATAATTTAAAAGTTTAAAAATTATACTAAACTATTGTATAGAAAAAAAAGAAAACATTTCTAGTTCCTCATCCCTGCCTTTCTCTTTTAAACATTATTGTGATTACACTGGACCCCCTTAGATAAACCAATATAATCTTCCCATCTCAATGTCCTTGACTTAATCACATTTGCAAAGTCCCTTTTTCTATATAAAGTAACATATGCACATATTTTCGAGATTATGACATGAATATCTTGGGGGATACATTGTTCTGCCTCTGGTACATCCTCTGGCCCAAAAGGTTCCCATCCATCTCACAGGTAAATTGCATTCACCTCATTCCAACATACCTAAATGTCTCAATACATTGTATCATTAACCCAAGTCCAAAATCTCATATAAATCTCATGAACTCAAAGGTCCCAAATGTCATCATCTGCATCATCCACATTAGATGTCAGTGGGGCCCTAAGTATAATCAATTCTAGGACAAAATGTGTTATCACTCTCAAGAAAGTTTGAAAGCCGCACAAACACCAGTTTTCAAGATCTAGTAAAAATCCTCTTGGGTTCATATTTCTGACCTCTGAGCTCAAGGCTTCACTTGTAGGATCATTCTTTCTTTTTCATAAAGTATAGCATATGTTTGCAACTTAATAGTTTAATCAGTTTGTTTCTTGTCTGTAGAATCTGATGAGTCAAATATCCTTTCATTTTACGCCATCTCTGTCCTTTTTGGCTAAAGCTGGCGGTGTTTCTGCTGATGCAAATTTCTCAAAAATTCTGAGGATCTCCCATGTGTCATATGGACTCACTCCATTAAGCAAGAATATTCTCCACAGATTTTCCTTGAATAATTTCATTTCTCTTTTCAGCTCTTGCTGAGATAGCTTAAGGGATCTGTGGTGTTTCTCTTCAATTTTCTGGAAGGATTTATTCAGACTCATTTTTTGTTTCCTTTAAATATTTGATAGAATTTATTAGTGCATCCCTTTGGGCATCAAATTTTTTTCTGTGAGAAGGTTTTAGCTAGAAATTCATTTTTAAGTGAGTTGGTGCTTTTTTATTTAAAATAATGGCTAATTAAGTGAAAGCTAAAATGTGTTGTCTTTTCAGATTTTCCCCCATAAGACACAACAGTGATAAACATAGCTAAATTAAAATGATGCTATGTTCTCTTTGTCAGAGCGGTTTTTAGCCCTAGTATAAAATTGGAGATTATCATCTCAACTTCGTCCTTCAACAGTTTTAAAATGTTATATTTTGCTATTTTTAATACTGGAAAAATGCATATGATTGATTATTTTAAAGTTTCCATGCATGGTATCTCTTGACTAAAAGGAATCTGAATTGGTAAGTGCCCAAATACTAATATAGAGCCAAATAAAGGAAGACTCACTCACTTGAAGCTAGGGGTAAGCACTTGGTAGTGTACATTACACACACACACACACACACACACACACACACACACACATACATGAATATATATGTATGTATATATAATTTTATTCTTGTTCAAGTACAGTTGCCTCTATTTCCCCCCACCCCACCGATCCCCACCTCCCACCCTCAGCTTTGTCTGTGGGTCTTTTATACATGTTCCTTGACCACCCTTCTCCTCCTTCCCCCTGTTATCTCTCTCCCTCCTCCCCTCTGATTACTGTCAGTCTGTTCTTTATTTCCATGTCTCTGGTTCTATTTTGCTCACTTGTTTGTTTCCTTGATTAGGTTCCACTTATAGGTGAGATCACATGGTATTCGTCTTTTACTGCCTGGCTCATTTCATTTAGCATAATGCTCTCCAGTTCCATCCATGCTATCATGAAAAAAATTCATTTTCTTTAATAGATCCAGTGCAGTATAGGTTAACTATTACTTCTTGAGTGAGATTTGATGGTGTATATCATTCAATGACTTTGTCTAGTGGTCTAAATTGTCTACTTTATTGACATAAAACAGTCCACAATATTTCCTATACTTTTAATGGCTGTAATATCTATAGTAATAATACCTCTTTAAGTCAAGATATTGATAATTCCTATCTTCTCTATTTCTTGATCAGTCATGTTACAGGTGTATCAGTTATGTTGATTTTCTTAAACAAGTGGCTTTAATTGAATTGATTTCTCTCTGTTTCTACATTTATGTCATGATATCCACTGATTCTTGTTACTTATTTCTTTTGCTTACTTAGCATATAATATAATCTTCTCAGTTTCTTCATGTGTAAGCTGAAGTAATTGATTGAGACCTTTCTTCCTTTCTAATATAATTATTGGTGCTATGCATTTTCCTCAAAATACTGCTTTAAATACATTCTACAAATCCTTACATGTGAATTTAAGATTGTTCCTAAGAGCATATCAAAACCCAAACTGCCTCATAAAGCAATTTATTCCAAATTAGTTCTTGTAATAGAGTTTAATTAGTAAGTACCTAGAGGGATAGAATGATAAGAAAAAACTATTTCTTTAAGAAAATAAGTACTTCATTTTATTTGATTTTATGAATGGTTGTTTTTTATTTGTCTTTTACTTGTAAAAAAACTCACTGTTAAGTTTAAGTACTTTAGTGTATAACCATTTGTTAATAAAATTATTAATAAAATCAATTTCTGCCTATGTTTAATCTGGCTCCAGAAATCTACCTTCATATAGTTTCAGTATTATTATTTCAAATTTATATTGACCCTGATGTTTTTTATATTTTCACTGCCAGCTGCCTTCAAATCTTTTGGAAGGCTATATTTTTTAAAGAATGTTATGCTACAAAGATCAAACTTAAAATATTTATGAGAAAATTAAGCATTATATAAGTGCTATGCAATTCACACAGAAAATGACCACTAAGATAAATGCAGAGAATTCTTTTATAAAGATGAGAGGCAAGCTTGTTTTATATGTGATTATCTGTACCTATATCTCTGCTCCTTTGTAGATGATCTGAGGGTAGAGACTGTGTTTCATTCTTTGAATTGTCCTCATGCATATGACAAGAATTGTGCGGATTTGAGCCATAGACGGAGATAATTAAAGATATCTAGAAGTTCTCTCTTAGCTTCTTTCTTAATGAATATTTTCTAATTTAAAAACTGAGACATGCACTAAATGTTTTTTTCTACCTTAGCAGAAGAAATAAACAAACTAACCTAAATCTTTAAGGAAAAATGTCATTAATTCAATGTACATTTATTGAACACTACTACATACACAATGGTATAAATGCAAGTCTTTTCTTACACTTCAGTATACTCCAAATATAAATAAGCTAAATTATTTGAGAAACTCTTTTTTATAAAATTGAGAACTCTTCCCTCTTCCTAATCTATTTTCTTGAACTTCCTTTATTCTCCAGTGAATGGGGTATTTTCCTTCTCCTTTCAAGTGGAGTCAGACATTGCTCCTACTGCCCAGTTGCTTCTTTATACTGTTTTACCCAATGGAGAAATTGTTGCAGATACACAGGAACTTGAGATTGAAAACTGTTTTGCCAATAAGGTGGGTATTTTGCTTAAGCCCAGTCCTTTTATCCAACTTTCTTTTTGAAGTGTGTAAAATAAGAACAAACATACATTAAAAGACCATCATCCTGGCTGGTGTAGCTCAGTGGATTGAGCGTGGGCCTGCGAGCTAGAGGATCGCGGTTCGATTCCCAGTCAGGGCACATACCTGGGTTGCAGGCCAGTTCCCAGCAGGGGACACATGAGAGGCAACCACACATTGATATTTCTCTCCCTCTCTCCTTCCCTTCCCCTCTAAAAGTAAATAAATAAAATCTTTTTTTTTAAAGACCATCATATAGTGCTCCTAAAACTTGCCTCCAAAGGTCCTCTAAAGGCAGAGAATGATGCCATACTTTGAGAGGTCTAGTGCAGTAGTCCAAATCAAATTGCCATTTGCACAATTTTTTTAAGTCTCTTGTTTTATCTTAAAACTTACATGAAATTAAGAACGTATGTAATTATAAATTTTTAATACCTTTAATTTTGAAAGGTTTCATTCCACATTTTTTCAATTAAAATTGATGTTTCACAAGGATGTGTCAATTTTATCCCATCATACCAACTTGACACACCTCCACGTACTACTACAGAAACCAGTAATTTGTGAGTTTAAATTTAGTTTGATAATACAGAACAAGGGTACGTGTATGTACCCCATTTTGAGAAAGATAACCTGAGCACTCTAATAATGACTACAGCATAAAAACATAACAGCTGTAAGTGAGATCTTCATATATTTCATAAAAACACATAGCTGTAAAGAGAAGCCTACCGAGGTATAAATAAGCATTATCCCAACAGACCGTGGTGCTGCAATCTTAATATTAACAATCACACAGGATCCATCAAGTTCAGGTATCTTTTTAAAAATATATCTAGAAGGGCTTTTTAACATGGATTTTTTGGAGATTAAAACAATATGAATTTATAGCAAGTGAACATTTCTGTAATCAGAACTGTATTTAGTTTATCTATATCTTAATATACTATGATCTAAAAAATACAGAAGGGATTCTGATATAAATGTTCAATTCCACCTTACAAAGAATGCTATTAAACCAGAACAGGTGTCCAAGAGCATAGTTTCTGTCCTGTTTAAATGGTCTGTGTGTTTTATATGAACCAGAAGAAATTTCTGCTTTGAATTTCAATGCCCTCATTGCTAATTATAGACAGTTAGTTGTTTGTTAACCCTTAGAATGTCTGAATTATGCTACAACTTCCAACACTTATTCTAGCAATGGTCTCTCTGCGGTGCAAGTCACATGAAAACTCTTGTGTAAAACCACAAACTTCCACATAGAAGCTAAACTCCATACACATTGTATTCAATCACTTATGTCAGATGTCTTTTAACTTATCATTGGTCAGACATGGAGATCAGTTATGAAAAATAAGTAATTATAGATGAAGATTTATACAGTATTTAGAAGAAAGTACGTTATTTTTATTTACCACAAAAAAATTCTAAAAAGGAGACTATTAAAGTTAACAATTGAGGCCCCTACAAGTCAGACATTCTGACAGAACAAAGATCAAACAGTAAGGAGTGGGCTGAGAACGTGAAGAAAGATCCAGGTCTGTTTGAGACGTGTGTTCCACCAAACCAATGTACTTTAAATATATTTTTCAATTTTGGTGGGGTATAGAAAAACTGTTTTCTATTCAAAATATATACCCCTTTTACCTCTATTCATATACCCCTTTTTTACTTTAAAAATAACAGATTTAGTATAAACATTGCATGATATGTAACAGCTTAAATTGCCTGTCATTTTTAGCCAGATGTAATTATTCATTGAGGATAACATTACTTAATATAGATTGGTACAGACTCTCAAAATATAAAGTCTTTTTTGGTTCTCATGTCCATAAAACATTTTATGTTTTCTAACATATCCACTTCTTAGCTTAAAGTGTTTCCGTTGATTATAATTCCAAATAACTGACTTGATATGGACATACAAACATATTTTAATGAACTTAAATTTTATAAAAATACAAACACACATGTTTAAAACAGAATTCCCCATAAGTAGCATTTTCATAATATAATGAACTGTAGAGATGACTACTATGGCATCTTGAGGAAAAATCAACTGTTTATTTTTTCATATATGTCTCATAATGCATAAATCCAAACTGTAACATTAACTCAGTAGATGGCATAACAGGATTATCATAGTTAAATTCAGCAACACAAGTCAAATGTTATTTCACTAAACACACTGACTTTTTATTCCAATCCAAATCAGCTTTCAGTTCAAGAACCTAGGTTACCTGATGCCACTATAGTAACTAAATTTTAAATTATTTTATTTTATGTTTTGACTATAAAATCAGTTTGTACACAAATGTAGGGAACTGATAGATTCACTTACAGATGAATCTCTACCAGCCAAAGCAGAATCAAATATCTGAAAAAAAAGTGTGTATAACTCCCCATTATTTTATAGTTCTTATTCTTTATTCACTATTTGGATTTCTCAACCAATTAACTCTAAGGATGAATATTAGATGTTTCATTTTTAAGACTCAAGAACCCCCTGATCCTGATAAACATTATTACACTTCTTTAGAATATCAGATAACTAAGACTGTCCATGAGGGAAGACTTGGGTTGGCTGATCTCAGAGGTAAAGTGTGATTTTTCCCAGCACCTACAAAATATACACATTCATCACAAAAACACTGCATAGAGAAAAGTCAGCTGTAAGGTATTTTCTTTAGCATGTGTATTCTTGTTCCCATTCAGGATTCTAGTTCATTGTGATCAAAACCAATTTTTATTTCCCCAGTTATATAAGGAGTGGGAAACCTGCGTTAACTAGAGCCACACTTTCAGTTTATTCCAGAGATCGTTAGCTGGTCATCCCTAGGTGGATTCCCCTCTTAATCCTGCTCTAAAAAAGATGAACAGAAAAGAAGTATAGAAAGGACTAGGCCTAGCCTGAGGTGTAAGAGAGTTTGAGATTGTAATGGAAAATTTGCTGCTATAATCATATTCTCTTGGCAGGTAAATTTGGGCTTCTCCTCAGCCCAGAGCCTGCCAGCCTCAGACACCAATCTGAAGGTCACAGCCACTCCTCAGTCCCTCTGTGCCCTTCGTGCGATAGACCAGAGTATGCTGCTCATGAAGCCTGAAGCCGAGCTCTCACCTCAATCAGTGAGTCCTATTTCTGTCTTGAATATTAGAAAATGCGCATATGATAAGACCACTTTTGGAAGCTGGAAGTTATAGTTGCAAAGGACAAGTGTTTCAGCATGTCAGGCATAATGTCTTGTTACGAATGAGTTTAAATTCATGCAGTTCCACAGAAGACACTGCACAAGGTGCTCACGTGTCATCTCGTTGCATTCTCTGTTATATGTTCTCAGTGAAGGAACAATCTTGCTCACCACTACATTCCCCGTGCCCAGCACAGGACCTTATAAATGAAAGATGCTCAACATATTGTAATGAATGAATAAATATATAATCATGCTTTAAGAGGGTTTTATTACCTCAATTTTATAAATGAAAAACAAAGCTAGGATAGACTAAGCAACTGTAGAAAGAGTATGCCACAAATGTATTTTAAAGGTGGAATCTGGGCCAAATTTCACTCAATGCCACTTTCACTGCACCACATTTCAGGTTTGTCTGCGAAATACCAGCTTTTTAAGCTTCCTCCAAAATCCAGGCACTTACTCACTGGTTTTAATTTTGGACAAAAGAGAGTTTTCACTCAAACTTGTCTTTTAAAGATGTCTCTCATAATAAAATATTTTCAAAAGAGCCCTACAGTTTACAGGTCTCACGGTCCGATTTATTTATTTAACAAATATTCATGGCATCTCAACTACAGGATGGATAATGGGCTAGAAATAGTTCTAATGGTAAACAATCAGATGTTGTCTTTTACCATTTTAGACTTACAGTCTTATGAGGTATTAAACAAACAAACAAGCAAACAGCAAAAACATATAAACATATAGAGGTTCCCAATTTTGATAAGAATAATAAAAGAAATAAACAGGATGTTGAGATAAAGGAAAAAGGAGTTGAACAATTTTTGCCAGAGTGACTAAGGGTGACTTCTTAGATGGTCAGATAACGAAAGGACTGGGGCAAGCATTACAATGAATGAAAGTATGCCTGAGGGTGTGCGGTCAGAATAAGCCTAGAGTGTTGCAGAACAGCATACAGCAGTCACCTGTTATGTAGTTGTGACAGAGGGGGATGGTAGAGGCCATAGGTGGGATGGAAAGTAAGGAAGAACATGACAAGCTTTGTCCTTGGAGTGGAGATTGGCATCGACGATAAATGCAGTAGTAAATTACTGAACAGTTTTAAGCAGGAGAGTGACATGACAATTTAGATTTATCTGTTAAGAAGATCCTGTTTGCTGCTGGAAGTATGAGAATGAAATAATAAAAAAAAGTGAAGAGGTTGTAGCTCAAATAAGAAATGACAGCAACCAGAGTGGAAGGTCTGCATGGGGTCCAGCATGTGTTTAATGGCCTTTACGCTGTATACCTGTGCAGGTGGCCTTATTTGGGGCAAAAGCTGAACTGGAATTGATTTACTTCAGAGAAAATAAGATGCACTTATTTTTTTCTCAATTTAAATGTGGTCCTAAAATAGTAGGCTTTAAAAAAATTTTTAAACTTGGTAAGAAGTTAATCATATAAAATGGGAAGAGAAGTAAATCAAGTATTTACAGACATTATTCCTGGATGATCGAATTATAAGTGGCTTTTGTTCTCTTGTCACACTTCTTTGTACTCACCATATTTTCTGCTTCCTTTTAAAAGGAAGCATCTGGACTCTGAGACAGGTGACTTCGTTGTATTGTGACACAACCAAAATGGGTTCTGAGACTTTGATTAATTAATTTGATTTCTTTTATATTAATTTCTTTTTTCTTTTTTATACTCATATATTTGTTTTTCTATTATATGTTGTTGTTTATGCTATTACAGTTGTCCCAATTTTTCTCCCGTTGCCTCCCTCCACCTGCCCCCACCCCACAGTCTCCCAGTCAATCCCCACAGCGTTGTCCATGTCCACGGTCATGCATATACGTTCTCTGTCTAATCCTTCACCTTCTTTCATCCAGTCCTCCCCTCCCCTCTCCCCTCTGACAGCTGTCGGTCTGTTCCATATTTCTATGCCTCTGATTCCATTTTTCTCATTTGTTTATTTTGTTCATTAGATTCCACATGTAAGATCAAATACTATTTGTCTTTTACAAAAGGCTTAGGATCCATAACCTTTAATTATCTCTCCATGATCCCTTGTATTGTTTTTCATAATGTTTTCACAGGAGTGTTAAACACTATGATCTTTTAAATCCCACACTGAATATTATCAACTTAATTTTTTTTAAAAAAACATAAAAGTTTTCTTTCCTTTTCTCAATTTTTCAGGTCTATAATTTGTTACCAGTAAAGAACCACTTTAATGCTCAATATGGACATAACACGAATGAAGATGCTGAAGGATGCATAAGTGCAGAAGACATCACTCACAATGGAATCATTTACACTCCAAGGCAGGTCTTAGATGATGATGATGTTTACAGTATCTTTCAGGTAATCCTTTGTCCTAAAAACATAACCAAAATTGCTTTCTAGGTCCCTGTAAGCAGGAGAACAAATAGACTTCTGAGCTCTAGTATGTGATCCTGAACCTGCCCCTGTTCCCAAACAAAACAATAATTAACTGAAAAACATTAAAACCTCAAATACATAGCCAACTTTGTACGCCTACAGATATTTAATCATGAATTTGGGGGCACTTTAAATAGTGTGTGGTATCCTTTTAGGGCCCACAGCTTTAATTAAGTTGATCTCAAAGCTAATTCCTCACCATACGTGAGGAAGACATTTTCCACGGTGACTCTGACACCTCTAGAAAGGTGAGTACTCAGTGGATGCCATTATAGCAATCATTTGCACAATAAAGGCATGTTGAATGACTGAATACACAAAGTACAATACTTGTGCCATCCCCCTTGGTGCAGTAAAATTTCAGGAAACGAAAAGTAACCTTTCATGGAGAAAAAGTCCACAATACTTGGGGTAGAGATGTTAGCATGCTTTAGGGATATTAGATAAAATGAATGTCTTTGGGATTAACTATAAGTAGGTAGAGTTATAAAAGGGAGTTTATCCAGGTTTTGAGACTACATCTGATCACTTCCAAAAAGAAATAAAAGGTCTCATTATGCCTTGAGGAAAACATGTCATTCATCCAATAGAGGTACAACCTAGCTGTGAACAATTTAATTTTCTTCCTTCTGTAATCTTCAGAATCAGGTGGAAGAATACAAAGAGGACTCTAGATTGATTAGCTCATTGTTTCATCTTTAACATTTATTTCTTCTTTCTCCTTGTTCATATTGCTACCACCACTGGCCACTGTGCCTCAGAGTCCCACAGTTTCTGATATATTCTGAGACAGGACAGCTAGTAATATTTAACTGTGGCTACTGTTGAAGAAAGAGGAAGCTGGGGACAGGTGGGCTCCACAAATAAGGCTACCGCAGGCATGTGTGTTGTGGATGCAAAGGTTCAAGATAGTTAAAAAAAACTTAGAAAGAAAAGAGGAAAAAATGAATTAAAGAAGGGATGAGTTGACAGAACCATTCAGAAGAAGCTATATTTTCCAATAAAACATAAACAAAGCAAAGTTTACTAAGACTGAAAAAATCTCCAATCCTACAAATTTAAAAAAATTAAAAATTAGTCTCTGCAATAAAGCTATGAGGTATGTATGTTTGTGCACACACACATAAATAACACATATGTGTGTATACACATGTGTGTATACACGTGTATATACACACTGTGTGTGTTATATGCGCGTGCATGTGTGTGCATGTGTGTGTTATACACATATATGTGTTATGTTTGTTTGGGGAGGGAGGGAAGAAAACATCCAGGGCTAAAATACTCAGTTTCCTGTATACAAAAGATAATTAAACAGGCATCAGCAGAGAGCACACAGAAATTTAGAAATAAGAATCAGAAGAAGTGGTTTCTAATCCTAATTTCCATTCATGAACTGGATACACTGGACTTTTTGTATCTTCATTTTCACTTATAAAATAGCTCTCTTCTCTATTATGTAGAATTTTCATGATCCTATGAGCTATATGTATAATATTAGTGAAAGTATAACACAAACTTAAGAAAATATTCTAGTCTTAGGATTGGATTAGCACTATGCTCTAATAATTTTCTTCTAGTCTGCAGGATTAAATATTTTTACCAACTCAAAACTCCACAAGCCATATTTGTGTCAGCAGCCTCAAGGATTTTCAAGCTCATTTATGCACAGAGTATATCATTCAGGTGAGATTTACTTATCTGCTAGAATAATAGAACATTTTATAATGTTACATTGCTCTTATAAAATAATAGAAAACAAAACAACAAAAAAGAAAAACAATTCTTCACTAGGTCGAGTTGGCATAAAACCTGTAACTATTTTTCTTTCTTTCATTATTAGAAAAATTTTATTATCCACTTTTTCTTTAAACATGTAAAATCCCATAAATCATGTAAAAATAATCCTTAAAGTAGATGATCAGTTATATAGCACATAAACTGCCTTTAAATATTCTATTTCATTCTCCCCAACCACACTTTTTTTATTGTTGTTCAATTACAGTTGTCCCAATTCTTCCTCTGTTGCTCTCCTTTGCCCTACCAATGCACCCCCTCCTACAGTCAACGCCCACTGTGTTGTCTCTGTCCATGGGTCCTTTATAAGTGTTCCTTAACTTGGTCGTTCCCCATCTTTCCCCCATTATGCCCTTTCCCTCCCTTCTGGCCACTGTCGGTTTGTTATTTATTTCCATGTCTCTGGTTCTGTTTTGCTATTATTTTGTTGATTAGGTTCCACTTATAGGTGAGATCATTGTCCTTCACCATGTGGCTTATTTCACTTAGCATATTGCTCTCCAGGCCCATCCATTCTGTCATGAAAGGTAGAAACTACTTCTTTCATTCTACTGTGTAGTACTCCATTGTGTAAATGTACCACTATTTTTTGATCCACTCATTTACTGATAGGCACCTAAGGCTTCTTCTAGCACTTGGCTATTGTAAATAATGCTGCTATGAACATTGGGATGCATAAGTTCTTTTGAATTGGTATTTCAGGAGTCTTAGGATATAATCCCAGCAGTGGAATCACTGGATCTAAAGGCAGTTGCATTTTTAGTTTTTTTGAGGAAATTCCACACTGTTTTCCACAGTGGCTGCACCAATCTGCATTCTCACCAACAGTGTACTAAGGTTTGCTTTTCTCCACAACCTCACCAGTAACTGTTGCTTGTTGATTTGTGAATAATGACCATTCTGAGTGATGTGAAGTAGTATCTCATTGTCATTTTAATTTGCATCTCTCTGATGGCTAGTGATGCTGAGCATCCTTTCATATGTCTCTGGGCCCTCTGTACGTCCTCCTTAGAGAAGTGCCTGTTCAGGTCCTTCGCCCATTTTTTAATTGGATTGTTTGTCCTCTTGGGGTGGAGTCCATAGTCCTTTGTATATTTTGGACATCAAACCATTGTCTGAGGTATCACTGGCAGATCAGTTTTCCCATACAGTTGGTTTCCCCTTCATTTTGCTAATGTTTTCTTTAGCCCTGAAGAAACTGTTTAATTTGGTGTAATCCCATTTGTCTATTCTTTCCTTATATCCCTTGCTCTAGGGGACATACTGGTGAAAACATTACTGCATGGTATATCTGAGGTTTTCCTGCCTATGTTCTCCTCTAGGACTTTTATTGTGTGATGATTTACTTAAGTCTTTTATCCATCTTGAGTTTATTTTAGTATATAGTGTAAGTTGGTGGTCTAGTTTCTTTTTTTTTACATGTACCTGGCCCAATGTCCCAACACCATTTATTGAAGAGGCTATTTTTACTCCATTTTACATTTCTTCCCCCTTTATCAAATATTAATTGACTATATTGACATGGGTTTATTTCTGGGCTCTATTCTGTTCCATTGACCTATGTGTCTGTTCTTATGCCAGTACTACACTGTTTTGACTACAGTGGACATTTAATATAGTTTGATATCAGGTATTGTGATCCCTACTACTTTGTTCTTCTTTCTCAAGATTGCTGTGGCTATTCAGGGTCATTTATAGTTCCACATAAATTTTTGAAATATTTGTTCTATATCCATGAAATATGTCATTGGTACTTTAATAAGGATTATGTTGAATCTATAGATTGCTTTGGGTATTATGGACATTTCGATGATATTAATTCTTCCAATCCATGAACATGGTGTATGCTTCCATTTACTTGTGTCTTCTTTCATTTTTTTTCTTTAGTGTTCTGTAGTTTTCTGAGTACAGGTCTTTTATATCCTTGGTTAAGATTTTTCCTATGTACTTTATTATTCTTGTTGCCATAGTAAATGGGTTTTTTTCCTCATTTCTGTTTCTGATATTTCATTTTTGTGTGTACAAAAATGCCTTCAATTTCCGAATGTTGATTTTGTATCCCTCTGTTTTGCCAAATTCACTTATTAGGTTGAGTACTTTTTGGTCAAGTCTATAGGGTTTTCTATGTACACTAATGTGTCACCTGCAAACAATGACAGATTTACTTCCCCCTTTCCGATTTGGATGCTTTTTACTTCTTTTTCATGTCTAATCACTGTGGCTATAACTTCCAATACTGTGTTGAACAGAAGGAGTGAAAGCAGACACCCTTGTCTTTTGCCTGATCTTAGGGAGAAATCTTATAATTTTTGCCCATTGAGTATGATATTGGATGTAGCTTTCTTATTTATGGCCTTTATTATGTTGAGGCATGCTCCCTCTACTCCCACTTTGCTGAGTGTATTTATCACAAATGGGTGCTGTACTTTACCAAATGCTTTTTCAGCATCTATTCATAACATCATGTGATTTTTGTCTTTCATTTTGTTTATGTGATTTATTACATTTATTGATTTGCAAATATTATACCATCCTTGCATCCCTGAGATGAATCTCACTTGATCATGGTGTATATCTTTTTAATGTATTGCTGGATGAAGTTTGCCAATATCTTGTTGAAGGTTTTAGCATCTATGTTTATCAGCAATATTGGCCTGTAGTTTTCTTTCTTTCTTGTGTCTTTACCTGTTTTGGGAATTGAACTAATGCTAGCCTCATCAGAAGAGTTTGGGAGTCTTTCCTCTTCTTAGATATGTTTGGAATAGTTTGAGAAAGATAGGTGTTAGCTCTTCCCTAAAGTTCTTCCCTGTAAAATTCTCCCGTGAAACTATCTGGTCTAGGGCTTTTGTATACCAGGAGTGTTTTGATTACTGCTTCAATTTCACCAGCCATACCAGTCTATTCAAGCTTTCTGCTTCTTGATTCTGTTTTGGAGGATTATATGTTTCTAGATTTTTGTTCATTTTGTCCAGGTTGTTGAATTTCTCAGCATATAGTTATTTGTGGTAATTTCTTATAATTCTTTGTATTCTTGTGGCATCAGTTGTAATTTCTCCTCTTTCTTTTCTGATTTTACTTATTTAGGTCCTCTTTCTTTTTTTTCTTGAAGAGCCTGGTTAAAGGCTTGTCAATTTTGTTTACATTTTCAACCAGCTCCTGGATTTATTGATACTTTGAATTGTTCTTTTAGTCTCTATGTCATTTAATTCTGCTCTAATCTGATTATTTCCTTCTTTCTACTGGCTCTGGGCTTTGTTTGTTGTTGTTACTCCAGTTCTTGTAGATGTAGGGTTTGGTTGGTTTTTTTGCAATTTTTCCACCCTTTTTAAGTAGGCCTGTATCACTATGAACTTCCCTCTCAGGACTTCCTTTGCTGTGCCCATAGGTTTTGGGCTTTTTACGTTAATTTTCATTTATTTCTAGAAACTTTTTATTTCTTCTTTAATCTCATTGTTTGTCCATTCACTGTTTAATAATGTTATTCAGTCTCCATGAATTGGACTGTTTCTTGAGTTCTTAACTTGTGGTTAATTTCTAGTTTCAAGCCATTGTGATCTGAAAAAATGCTAGATATAATTCCAAATTCCTTGAATTTGTTGAGGCTTCTTTTGTGTCCTGTCATGTGGTCTATCTTTGACAATGTTCCATGTGCACTTGAAAAGAATGTATGTTTTGCTTCTTTGGGATGAAAGGCTCTATATATATCAGTTAAGTCCATTTGATCTAATGTGTCATTCAGTTCCACAATATCCTTGTTGATATTTTGTTTGGGAGATCTATCCATTGTTGACAATGGAGGTGTGAAAACCCCTAGTATACATGTGTTGCTGTCTCTATTTTTCTTGAAGTCATCTAAAATTTTCCTTATATATTTCAGTGCCCTTATGTTAGGTACATACATGTTTACAATGTTTATATCTTTTTGATGGATTCGATCCTTATGACATGTCCTTCTCTATCTCTTTTTATAGCCTTTCTTTTGACATCTATTTTGTCTGATATGAGTATTGCCACCCCAGCTTTTTTTTTTTCCTTACCATTTTCTTGGAATATTTTTTTCCAGCCTTTCATTTTCCGCCTGTGTAGGTTTTTTGCTCTGAAGTGGGTCTCTTGTAGACAATATATGTGTAGGTCACATTTCCTTATCCATTCAGCTACCTATGTCTTTTGATTGGAACATTTAATCCATTTACATTTAAGGTTATTATTGATAGGTACTCATTCATTGCCATATTTCCCCTTTACACCCATGTTCTTCCCTCTCTCACTCTTTTGTTTCATCTCTTTAAAGCAGTGCCTTTAGCATCTCTTGCAGTGCTGGTTTGGTGAAGGTGTAATTTTTTTAGTCTTCCTTTGTCTTGGAAACTCCTTATTTCACCTTCCATTTTAATCGAAAGCCTTGCTGGGTAGAGTAGTCTTGGTTGCAAACCTTTTTCTTTTCACTACTTGGTATATTTCTTGTCATTCCCTTCTGGTTTGTAGGGTTTCTGTTGAGAAATCAGCTGTTAGCCTACTCAGGCCTCCTTTGTATGTTACTTTCTATTTCTCCCCCTTTGCCTTTAAGATTCTCTCTTTGTCTTTGAATTTTGACATTATAATTATGATATGTCTTTTTTAATAACTTTATCAATTATGCTATTACAGTGGTCTCATTTTCTTCTCCCCTTTATCACCTTTTGCCCTGCATCCCCACTCCTACCAGCATTCCCCTCCCTTACTTCATGTCCATGAGTCACACATATAAGTTCTTTGGCTTCTCCATTTCCTATATTACTCTTAACCTCCTCCTGTCTATTTTTTACCTACCCTTTATGCTTCTTATTCCACGTACCTTTTTCCCCACTCTCCCCTCTCCCCCTCCCCACTGATAACCCTCCATGATCTCGACAGACCCCACAGATCTTCATTTCTGTGATTCTATTCCTGTTCTAGTTGTTTGCTTAGTTTGTTTTTGTTTTTGTTTTTCTAGGTTCAGTTGTTGATAGTTGTCTGTTTGTTCTCATTTTACTGTTCATAGTTCTGATCTTCTTTTTCTTAAATAAGTCTAATAATTCATATAATAAGGACTTGGGGATGATGAACTCCTTTAACTTGACCTTATCTGGGAAACACTTTATCTGGGAAGACCCAAGCTTACTATTCTCTTGAAGGACGTTCATCCTGAATTCTCCACTTTGAGCTGCCCTCTACTCACGAGCCATGCTGGGTTGAGTCCTCCCATTCCTTCATTGCTTCAGTGTATTCTCTGCTTCTGGGTTTTGGTTAGCAAAGCCACTGTGCCCCACCCATGCACATGAGCCTGGGTCCCTCCTGAGCCTCAGAACTTGCCTCAGCTCCCCTTTTAAAATAATTTCTGTATGGCCCCCCACTGCAGTGCCTTGTCTCACCACCCCAGTAACTCGTGAGTCCTGAGCCAATCTATAGCTGCCCCAATTCTGTGCAGCCAGCAATGCTGGGCTGGGCGGTGGTGGTGGTCCCCTTAGAAAGCCCAGGCCATTGGCCCCTGGGTGCCCTGCAGGCAGGCCATTTCCTACATAGTCCTGCATACTCCCCACACTCTTGCCCATGTAAGCGCTTGTTTACAGATGCTTCCACTCACTCTCCACTCTGTGTTCTGACTTCACATCTGTTCTGTGTCTGTGAGCAAATTAACAGAGCTGCCAGCTACTCTGCCACCATCTTCTGTTCCTATTCCCCAACCCTATTTTTCTAAGTATAGAATGTTATGACTGCAGCAACTTCTTGGTAACTTTTCTTCAAGTGACATTTTTCCACTAACAAATAGGCTTTTTAAAGCAATTACTGCCTCTCTCTCTCCTCAAAATTGGTTGATTTTTGGCCTGGCCTTTAATAGTCTTGATACTTCAAATTCTTCTTATCCACAATGTATTCAATACCTAAATTAGTCAGGATAAGCTAAGTTATACTGCAGTAACAAACCCCCACATCTCAGTGACTAAGGATATAAGTTATTTTTTTACATAAAAACTGCTTGTGAGTCTAGTAGCTCTCCAGAGTAGCTCCTTACCAATGATGAGTCAAAGATTTTCATTCTGATTTCATCTTGTGACTCCATCAGCTCCGATGTGTCTTTCAAGGTTACTATCATGGGGAAAAGGAACAGGTTTGCACGTGACTTTTATGGCCAGCTGTGGAAGTGATATATACCACACCCACCCTAACTGCAAGGGAGGCTGAGAAAAGTGAAAGGCCATATGGATATTAATTGTTCCTGTCATGTTCTTTTATGAAAAAAATGAAAGAGATTTTGAACAAAATCTATATATATTGAACAAAATAGAATAACTCATTTTTTGGCAGACATACTACTAGTCTCTTGGTGTGTTTCAAGTATACCTGGAAATAAAGAGAAGTAGAAGAAATTCTAATCCTGAGAATCCTTTTCTACTTTCAACTCCAGAGAAGTTTCTCTCTATATGCTTGAATGTCTACTAATGCTACTAATGCTACTTCATAATAGTATTATGAAGTAGTATTAGTAGGTATAAAGCATTTTTTAATCAAAATAAACCTCTATTTTAATAAAGTAGAAGTTATTTACCTGGAAAGACAATGAATAAAGTTCTACTAGTAAAGTAGAAAACAGAAGGAATAAGAACATTTTCTCAACAGAAAGAAACTTTCGTGCAGTGAGAAACCACACTGTGCCAAGAGCAAAGGGACATGTTTGTGTCATATCCCTATCTGGCACGATGTATGTGAGCATAAAATAAAAAATATAATTATGGTTCCATGTTCTTTGTTAAGAAAGTTAAAAGAACTATTACTTTATTATCATATTCCTTTTAAAAGCAAGTGTATATATTTGTTTCAATCCCAAAAGAAAACACATTGATGGAATGATCCAGCAAACCTAAAATTGGAGTACCGTTGTTACATTCTTATCCCAAATGTTCAGCAATACTCTGTACAAATTTTGCACTTGGTATTTATTACTTATTCTTTAATTCTCAGTTATACCACCTTACTCCTGTATCTTATTATTTTATAACCAAATTATTACTTATAAACCACATTAGTTTACTTTCTTTGCCTCTGGTCTTTCTCTACTTTGGTTTGTTTCATCTACTGTAAAGGCATTTAATACTTGAACACTGCTTTTATCATGTCATTTATTTCTCATACCAAGTACCTACTTCCAGGATTTGTAGAACTATTATACTTAAGGGTTTAAAATACCATGTCCAACTCTTTTTTATATATAACATATGGTTTACATTTATGTATATATATTATATCTATTATCTTTATACATCTTCTGATCTATGGAATAACACTTTTTAACCAAGCTAATGTCTGCCCTAACAAATCTATTTGTCTTAATCTTCATGGTATTTTATTATATAATTACACCTACTATTTACTCAACTATGTTAAACACAACCCCAAAACAGACATTTCTACTCCAAGGGGTAAGTTTTTTGGACCATCACTTTTGGTTTCTGTGTGCATACTGGGATAGCCATTGCCTTGAAATACCTTCTCCATCCTCCTGTTTCTCCTCCTTCAATGATCATTTTAATGTCTGCTTTGAAAAAGTCTTTTCTGGCCAATCTAATGTTCGGTTTCTGTCCTTTATTGAGTCTCTGTTGTCTATAACATGTTGCAGTATATCCTGTTTTTTATGTCTCCATATCTCATTCACTGTTACTTTTTTAAAAATCATCCCTAAAATCCTCTTGCAGAAGCTACTATCAATACTTCTAGTTTGAGTCTTACCACAAATGGAGAACATGTGATCATCAGTTCAGTGTAAAAGCAATATTTGGTGTATTAAATTACTCATTATTCTTCCCTCCACCAGTTGAGTAATCAGCTCAAGGAGATATATATTTGTTTTCATATCTAGAGAAAAATACATTCACCTCTAGACTGAGGAAGTAATAGGATAAGCCTTCCTATATAAGTAACAAGTTTGTAGGTTAAATTGCTCCAGTAATGAATATTCACTGAGCAGCTGTCATTATTCTATTTGATTATTAGGCAACTATAAAAAAAAACTAATGATAAAATGAGGTTTACATTGTGTCCTGAATGTTGTCTTTTCATAGCACCTTCAGCTCACATAGCTGTAGGATATGATGCTCCAGTATCATATCCTTTGATGATGGGAGGAGCCCCTCCAGTGGAGGCGGTACAAAAAACAGTCCGGAAGTATTTCCCAGAGACCTGGATCTGGGACTTGGTGCCACTTGAGTAAGTTGTGCATTGCCTGGAATTTAGTTTAAGAGAAGATCTGCATTCTCCTCTGTGGTTCCAGTGTTACTGTTTGTTCCCAATCATTTTAGTTCTACTTTTTTCCTTTCTGGTAAATATTTAGGTTAATAGTTCATTGATCTCGTAATGAAACAATGCAGCTTTTTTTCTAATTTGGTCTTGAGGTACCTAAAATAATAGAAAGCAGGAAGCTAGTCTTGCCCCTAAAAAGAAAGGAAAAACTTTCAGAGACTTCAATAATAGTGACAAAATTTGTATCAAGTTTAATATTTACCACACTAGGTTTCTAAGTTACCATGCTTTAGGATCAGCCATGGTACATACCAAAAAAAAGGTGGGAGTGGGGATTCATTCACTGTCCTCTTTTTATTTTCATTTAGTTCATCGGGTAACAGTGAGCTGGCAGTAAAGGTCCCTGACACCATCACAAAGTGGAAGGCCAGTGCACTGTGCTTGTCTGGAAAAACAGGGCTTGGCCTCTCCCCCATCATCTCCCTGCAAGTCTTCCAGCCCTTCTTCCTAGAACTCACTCTCCCCTACTCCGTGGTACGAGGAGAAGCCTTTACATTTAAAGCCACTGTGTTCAACTACTTGTCCTACTGCATCCGGGTAAGAACACTTCTCTGGAGATGAGCAAAAGTAGAAGGAAGGAATACAATCACCTAGGTCTCCTAGGTAATGTCTGTAAATCGTAATTGAATGTGATAGAACTTAATTTTGGAATGGAACTAAGAGCAAACTACCTGACAGGTCCAGGGTGGTAAGGTTATATTCATTTGGGGCTCTATATTATCTGTGTATTCCTAATTTCAGATATTATTTCCACTTGATTACTTCATTTTTCACTGTAATGAAAAAATATTTTTCTCGTGTTGGTACAAGCTTAAATCCTGGACAGTTATCCTAATTCCTGTCAGTTTTTAATTCCTTATTGAAAACATCTAAATGACAAAGTATTTGACAGGATTTCCCCTGTTTGAGCAATTTCTCAAAGCCTCTCAATTAGTATGCATTGTCCCTTTAGGCTTCAGTCCCCTATTACTGACCCTCTTCTTGTGCTCAAACTTGTGGGTGGGTATGGGGGCAGGTCAGCATAGAGCTGGAGGACTCTCCTGCCTTCTTGGCTGTCCCAGTAAACAAGAATGAAGAATCTCACTGTGTATGTGGAGATGGGCAGAAAACTGTATCCTGGGCTGTGACCCTCAAGTCACTGGGTAAGTGGTAATAATTTGCTTTTTTTCTCTGACCCAAATAAATGTCTTTTTTTCTTTAACAATGATCAATTGAAACAAAAACATTATGTATATTGAGGAAATTGAAAAAGAAAAAAACATTCACTGTAGAATCTCTGTGTAACTCCTCAGGAAAGGTGAATTTCACAGCAACTGCGGAAGCCCTGCAGTCTGCGGAATTGTGCGGCAATGAGTTGTCTCGAGTCCCAGAGGTTGGACACAAGGACACTGTAGTCAAGCCCTTATTAGTTGAGGTATGCAGGTATCCTTTCTCAGATGTTTATTATATAATAGCACACTATCTAATATGTATGTGACAGTGACATTTAATTCCCATACAGATGTGTCCACAACTCAATTTTATACTAACATTTTCTCCTCTCCTAAAGGGCGACTGATTTTTCTCTTATACATCCAGTGTCACTTAATCTTTTTTATTTTTTTCTTTTTGTATAAAGCCTGAGGGAATAGAAAAGGAGGAAACTTTCAACTCACTCCTCTGTGCAACAGGTAAGTGTCAAAAATAGACAAAATTCTCATGTTTCACCACTTGCCAAAGTATGTGTTTATAGAAAGCCCTTGGGGGAAAATTGTCCTGTGGGGAGGGAAATTGTACACTTTCCCATGTACAAATCTAAGGACATGTGATGAAAAACAACTTTTTCCTGATGAAGGCATAGAGAAGTTAAAGGCCCAAAAACTCTTGGCTACTATGAAGGACAAAAGCTGGCGTGTGTGGGACAGGATTTCTGCCAATACAAAACTGTCTCTCGTACTTCTCTCTAAACAGTTTTCAAAACACTGAAATATCTGTGTGACATTAACACTATTATTCAATTAGTTGTTTAAATATACTCAGATTTTTGTTAATTTAAACACTAATTATAAGAAAAACTTTAGGTCTAACCTGCTTTTGGAGCAATCCAGCATACTCTATTCTCTGGAGTCTTTTCACTTTTTCTTTCTTTTTCCTGGAAGTCTTTTCCCCAGATGTCTATACATCTTACTCTATCACTGACTTTACGTCTCCAGTCACCTATGATTTTTTTTAATCAATGAACTTTTTAGTAGGCAGTCCCCTCCCTCTCCCCTGCACTTCCTGATTTGACTTTTCTTGTTAGCTTACCCATATAAACACTCTTATTTTCTCTATAAAACTTAACATCTACCATATTAAATATCGATTTGTTATTTTATTGGTCTCAGTAAAATAAAAATTCCAGGAAGTCAGGAGATTGGTTTTGAAAATTGTTATATCATTACCCTTAAAACAGAACCTATACTTGGCACACACTTCATATATGTCTATGGAATAAATGTATTTTTTCTAAAAACCAACAATATTAGAAACTAACATAAACAATGAAGAAAAGGGAATAAGTATATCATATGATATATGCATCAGAAATCTATAAAAATTTAGCACAAATATATATGCTTAATATGAACTACACTATGAGAAGAATCATGGCTTTAGGAGAAACTTGGACTGCATCAAAGAAATTATATAAGAAATAAGAGAAATGAGAGTTTATCATATAGTGGGAAAATATTCAAACAAAAACAGAACATATCTCTCATTTTTAACTCCCTTACGTATGTCTTTTTTTTTTTTTTTTCATTAGAAACTGGAGTACCTGAAAAGTTGTCACTAAAAGTTCCTTCAAATGTGGTTGAAGGATCCGCCAGGGCCACGTATTCCGTTTTGGGTGAGTCTCCCAGCCCAAAGGAAGCAGCTGTCTACCTCCATAATTCTACTGCACAGGGCCTCACCATCCGTGGTGAGTGAGATCTCTGACTCGTCTCTAGAGGGAGAGAAAGAGCACTAAGCTAAGTATTGCATTGTGTGTTCATCAGAAAGGGGATTGAATAGATGTTGTGATATATATCTTGATATACTTTTAAAAGTGTGAAGGGTCACCTCTCTGTGTCCTTATATTCAAAGGATTGAGTATTTGGTGGTTGTTTCTTAATATATTTGAACATAGTTTATACCAGACATGTCTGTCATCAGAAAAGATGTACCCTGTCATTCAGTTTTCCTTGTTTGATTCCATCCTTCAACCATCTACTTTACTTTTCCTACTCCTCTCTTTTCTTTCTATTTCTTGTGTTTCTTTACCTCCTACGTTTTTGTGTCCTCCCCTCCATTAAGTGAGTTGACCTCTCACTTAGCTAGTATCTATCTTCCCATACCAACAAAAACAAACTCCAGTTCTTCTGATTTTTCTATATCTTTCATTCCCCAGGTGATATACTAGGCTCTGCAATGCAAAATCTTCAGAATCTTCTCCAGATGCCTTATGGTTGTGGGGAGCAGAATATGGTCCTTTTTGTCCCTAACATCTATGTTTTGAACTATCTGAATGAGACACGACAGCTGACAGAGAAGATCAAGTCCAAAGCCATTAGCCACCTCATTAGTGGTAAGAGATTACCCCAACATGAGAAATGTTAATTGAGTCCCAAAATATCTCCTTTAGGGAACTCAAATCTGTATCCCTTTGGTTAAGATTTCATCATTATCATTGCTATAATATCCAGTAAAATGTCCCACCATACAATCAGAAAATTCAATAGCATCATCAAGTCTTGGAGATATCTTGATAAAAAATAACAGTGTTCCTATGACTCCTCAACAAGTATTGAGGAAAAAACAGTAATTCCCCCATGTCTCTGCTGTTTCTCAAATCTATGAAAACTTCTTCTTCAGGGTATCAAAGACAGTTGAATTATAAACACAACGATGGTTCATACAGCACCTTCGGGGATCATGGTGGTACAAGTCAAGGAAATACTTGGTAAGACAATTATTTCCATGTGCTCTTTGTAGATCCATAATATTTCAGAATTATGGAAAGAGCTATTCTCTGATACTTGAAGTTCTTTTTATGGAAATCTGTTATCCTTTAAAAAACTGT